>PVLC010004946.1:0-80399 GCA_004027655.1 Graphiurus murinus | reverse complement strand
CCACCCATCCATCCACCCATCCACCCATCCATCCATCCATCCATCCATCCATCCATCCATCCATCCATCCATCTATCCATCCCCCATCCATCTTCTTCCCATCATCCATCCATTCATTCTCCCATTCATTCATGCATTCATCCTCCCACCCACCCTCCCATCCATCCATCCATCCATCCACCCATCCATCCATCCATCCATCCACCCTCCCATCCATCCATCCTCTCATTCCTTCCTTCCATCCATTCTGACTTCTATGAGGATGGTACCATCTGGGTAAAGCTCTGCAGGGACCAGGCATAACTACCATTTAGGGATACCAAGAAATCTGAGGTAAATGTGGGGGAAGGGAGATGTGGGAGGGTTCCAGTCATCTAAGTCCTGGCTTAGGAAACTAAAATGGGATGTAGATAGAGTCCTGGAAGACTGAGGTTCATGGCCCTGTTCACTCTGACTTGCTGAGTGATCCTGAGAAAATCCCCTTGAGACCCCAGTTAACCCTATCTGTTATGCCTCAGTATGTCATGGTGAGCCTTTGTGACCTCTGGGACAAAGGGTCTAAAATAATTGAGACCAGACATCTTTTATGAGACTGAAATAGAAACAGCTGGACCAGTTTGTTTGTTTGTTTGTTTGTTTGTTTGTTTCCTTCAGCCATCAAAATGGCCTCTTCATCTATAGCAGGGGAGTGTCAGCACAGAGCAGGACAGGGCAGAGTCCATAGAAATGCAATGAGTGAAGAAGTAAAACTTCCCTTCATGTTTCCTCCTTCCTCGAGTTCCCTGCATACACGGGGCTGCCTGTCTCAGCTCTCTCTGTGCCCAGGGTTCTCATAAGATCCAAATTATTCAGGAAATGTTTACTGAGCACCTACTATATGGTAGGTATTAGGGACACAGCTGTGGATAAGATAGAGATCATTCCTATTTTCACTCTTAAGAGGAATAGAATGATAGCCAGATGTGTAATTTAAAATTTCTCTAGTAGTCACATTTTAAAAAAATGGAAGCCTCTAGGCATGGTGGCACACACCTATCAGTCAGTATTTGGGAGGCTGAGACAGGATTGCAGGTTCAAGGCCAGCCTCAGCAACTTAGCAAGACCCTGTTTCCAACTTAAAAAATAAAAATAGAAGCAAATTCATTGCTAATAATATTTTAATTAACTCAACATAGCCACCATATTATCATTTCAGCACATAATCTATTGTATTCAGGCTCCAAAATCTGGTATGTGTTTTACGTGTAGAGCTCATCTCAATTCAGACACACTGCATGTCAAATGCTTAGTAGCAATTTGTGTCTAGGAGCTGCACAGGGAGACATCTCAGATGAGGAGAGAAAGCACATAGATAAAAAAAATGCATTTGCAAGAGGTTTTTTTTTTTTTTTAAGGAGCCAAAGGGAGTCAGGAAGAACCTCTGAATGGAATGGAAGGACCCAGTTATTGCAAGAGTAGAGAAGGGACGGCACTACAAAGGCCCTGCAGGAGGAGAATGTGCCTTTGTGAAGAGCCAAGAGAAGGGTGAGAGATGGGGCTAAAGAGCGAGCAAAGTGGGGACCAAGCATGCAGGGCTGGCGTCTGTGGCCATGACTAGGGGTTAGTATTGTTTTTCCTCCATGTGACAGAAAGCCATGGAACACTCTGCCCCAGGAGACCATGTCATCTGGTTTACATTCCCCACCCCCACTTCCTGGGTACTGGGGATTGAACCCAGGAATGCTCTACCACCATATCCCTAGCCCTTTTTCATTTTTTTTAGAGACAGGGTCCTGCTAAATTGCCCAGGCTGGCCTCAAATTTGGGATCCTCCTGCCTTAGCCTCCCAAGTGTCTGGGCCACCACACCCACACTGATGCACATTTTAAATTGATCGTTTTGATCCCTCAGTGATTCTCACCTTTGGAAAGCAAGAGATGGCAGTGCCTTGGGGCAGAATGGACAAAGCAGCTGGGAAAAAGGGGACGGATTCAGCATATGTGAATATCTGGGTAGCATAGCTGACAGGATCTGAAGATAGATATTGGGCAAAGGGAGGACTTACAGGATGGCACCCAGGTTCCTTGCCTTGGAAATCACCATCTGTGCCTCAGAACTGAAAGAAGGGGTATTCCCCAATTCAACAAATGTTCATTGGGCATCAGGATATATATGGAAAATTGTACCAGATGTGCTGCCATCAACCCTACCTCTGGATGCCATAAAGAAATGCTGATAGCTGGGTGTGGGGACACATGCCTGTAATCCTACTCAGGAGGCTGAGGCTGGAGGATCACAAGTTGGAAGCCAGCCTGGGAAACTTAGTGAGGCTCTGTCTCAAAATAAAGTTTAAAAAAGGGCTGGGGATGTAGCTCAGTGGTAGAGTGCTTGTCCAGCCCTCGTGCAAATCCCTGGTTTCAATGTGCAAAGTCCTGGTTTCAATCCCCAGCACCAGAAATACAGAAAGAGAAGGAAGGAAGAGAGGGAGGGAGGAAAACCCCAAGAAACAAATGCTGATAAAGGAACCTGAAGACTAGGTCCCCATCATGGTTCTGGTTTTAGCAGCTCTGTGAACTACAAGTGTCCCTGAGTGAATCTGTTTCCTCATCCATAAAGGAGTATTTATAACAGTTCTGTGCACCCTAACTTGGCTGGTAGGGGGAAGGATCAAGCCCATGTATGAAAGGACTCTGTTAAGTTAAAAGCCCTGAAAAAAAGAGACATCGTTATTAGACTTGACACATCTAACAGCAATGTACTGTCCAGACTTTGAAAGTGTTTGTTATTGCAAAGTTCAATTTTTCTTAAATAAGTCACAAAGTAATGGTTTTACAAAACCAATCCTATGTATATGCTAAAATGCAGATCACCCTGTCATTCCTTTGCTTAAAACCCTTCAGTGGTTCACTGTGGCAGGCAAAATAATTGTTCCCCAAAGATGTCCACGTTCTAATTCCTGGAAACTCTAAATATGTTATGTTATCTGGCAAGGAAGAATTAAGGTTGCAGATAGGATTAAAGTTACTAATCAGCTGATCTTGAGGTGGGAAGACAGCTTGGAATATTGGGTGGGCCCAATTTAATCACAGAGTGGCAACAGTGAGAGGGGGGCCAGAGAGGAAGGGTCCCAGGGGATGCAATGGTAAAAGCAGAGGTCAGAGTAGTGTGAGTTCTGGTTTTGCAGATGGAACGGGGCTAAGAGCCAAGGACTGCAGTGGGAAATCAACACAATTGACTCGCTTCTAGAGCTTCCAGAAGGAACTCAGCCCTACCCATACCACAATTTTATCAGACTTCTGCCCTTCACAACTGTAAGATAAGACGCGTTGTTTAAATAAAATAAAACTTCCCAAGCTGGATGTGGTGGTACACGCCTGTAATCCTCTTGGGAGGCTGAGACAGGAGGATACCAGGTTCAAGACCAGCCCCAGCAACTTAGTGAGACTCAGCAACCTAGCTGGACCCTGTTTCAAAATAAAAAATAAAAAGGGCAGGGGGTAGATCTCAGAGGTAGAATGCCTCTGGGTTCAATCCCCAGCACCATAAAAAAATAAATAAATAAATAAAACATTCCAGATAAATTTCACTTAACCAAAGTCCCCTTTCCTCTTCCCACTTCCTTCACTCAATCCCTAGGGGCAATCATGCTCACGAGCTTGATGTATATCTTTTGAGTTCATGTTTTTAAACATTTAACACCTGCACACTCATAAGAATATACAGTATGCTTTTGAATGTATGTTTATAGCTAACACAAATTATAATCTTTTAAAAAATTTATCAATATCCAAGTGTAGTGGCACATGTCTGTAATCCCTGTACTTAGGAGGCTAAGACAGGAGGATAACAGGTTCAAGGCCAGTCTCAAAAATTTGAGACCCTCAGCAACCTATTGAGACCCTGTTTCAAAATAAAAAGGCTGGGGGTGTAGCTCAGAGGTAGAATGTCCCTGGGTTCACTCCCCAGTACCAAAAATATATATATCATTATTATCATTCTTAGTGGCATAGTGGCATGTAATCTCACCTCCTACTTGGGAGGCTGAGACAGGAGGATCTCAGGTTTGAGTCTAGCCTCAGCAACTTAGTGAGACCCTGTTTCAAAATAGAAAATAAAAAGAGCATGCTTGTAATCCCAGTACTTGGGAGGCTGAGACAGGAGGATCACAGCCTCAGCAACTTAGTGAGACCCTGTTTCCAAATAAAAAATAAAATAGGTCTAGGAGTGTAGACTGAAGGTAGAAGGCCTCTGGGTTCCATCCCTAGTACCACAAAATAAATAAATAACTAAATAAATAAATAAGGGCTAGGGATGTAGCTCAAAGGTAGAATACCCTGGGTTCAATTCCCTGTACCCCAAAAAATAAAAATAAAAAGGGCTGAAAATGTAGTTCAGTGATAGAGTGCTGCTGGGTTCAATTCCCAGTACCAGACAGACAGACACACACACACACACACACATAGACACACACAAAATATTTCATTCTAAAACTTACTTATTTTTACTTATTTTGTGTGTGTGTGTGTGTGTGTGTGTGTGTGGTACTGCGGATTGAATCCAGGGGCATTCTACCTCCGGTCTACAGCCCCAGCCCTATTTTATTTTTTATTTTGAAATAGGGTCTCACTAAGTTGTGGAGGGCATTGCTATAAAATGCTGAGGTTGGCCTCAAACCTGTGATCTTCCTGTCTCAGCCTCCCAAGTACAGGAGTTACAGGCATGTGTCATCATGCCCAGCTACAACTTACTTTTATTCACTCAACAGTAGCCCCAAAAGGGGCTATTTCTGTGTTGATAAACATCTGGATCATTTTTATCATTATATAGTACTTTATTATTATTCTTATAATAATTTTTCATTTTATTCATCCATCACCCTACTATTAGACATTTAGATTGTTTCTAATATTTTTTGCTGTTATAAAAAATGTTGTAGAGGACATCCTTAAACATATGACCTATGTATAGATGCAAACATTTCTTTAGGGAAGGTTGTCACCTTGCACATTATCTGCAAGATGAAGGGCACTCCACGGGCTGTGCGGGGCGTGGGTCTCGAGGATCTGTGTCTGGCGATGAATTGCTGGGTTGTAAGGTGCGTACACTATCAACTTTAGGAGATATTGCCAAACCGCCTTCTGTAGTGTGAACATAAAAACATGTAGATTTCTATTTTTCACTTCTCACTAACCCTTGGCCTTGCAAGAACGCTGATATGTTTTTTATAGTTTATATAGTTCAAATCATATCTTATAATTGTTTTAATTTATATCTCTCAGTTGGCTTACTGACCATTTGAATTTCTTCTGCTGAAAAATTCCCTTTTCATGGCCTTTCCTCTTTTTCTTTTGTGGAGATCACAAAGATCTTTTTCTTTTCTATTCTTTCCAGTTTTTTGCTTGTGGTTTTTTGTTTTGTTTTGTTTTTGCTTTTTTGGCTCTAGGGGTTACAGCCAGGGATATTCTACCTCCAAACTACATCCCTAGTCCTTTTTTATTTTGAAACAGGGTCTTGCTAAGTTGCTGAGGGTCTTGCTGAATTGCTAAGGCTGGCCTCTAACCTGCAAGCCTCCCAAGTACTGGGGTTAGAGACATACTCCACTGTGCCTGACTGGGGATATCTTTTTTGTAAAGGTTTGTAGGAGTTGTTTGGGTACCAGTCCTTTGATATCATACACAGTTTGTGGGCTTTCATGTGTTTTCTTTCACTTGGCATAATGCTTTCGAGTTTCATCCATGTATCTGCATGAGTAGTTCACATATCAGTATTTGTCAATACTCCACTCTTCTTTACTGCTGAATTATATTCTACTATATGTA
Organism: Graphiurus murinus; assembly: GCA_004027655.1. NCBI lineage: Eukaryota > Metazoa > Chordata > Mammalia > Rodentia > Gliridae > Graphiurus > Graphiurus murinus. Next base: position 74,601 of record PVLC010004946.1, on the reverse strand, counting down.
TATAGTACAGCTGTTTATCTTTTGGTGGATATTTCTGCTGTTTCCACCTTTTGGCTATTGTCAATAGTACTTCTACGCACATGTATGTATAGGTGTTTGAGTGCCTGTTTTCAATTATTTTGGATATATATCTCAGTCTTCTCGTGTTTTTGTTTCATAGTTTGTAAATATTCATTTAATTAATGTCTCATTCATCCATTTGCTAGACAGTGTTGGCCATGTGCCAAGTGCTAGACATTCAGTAAGCTCTGGGAACCCAGTAACAAATAAAAGCTCGGTGTTTTCTTTCTTGGTGCTTATGGGGAGAGATACTGAGGACTGAGAGGAATCTGCCTAGAAGAGTGGGTGGTCAGAAAAGGCTTCCCGAAGGTGAAACACAAGCTGAGATCTGGGCAGAAAAGATAAGAACCACCAGTAAAGGGAATCTCAAGGTTAACAGAGACACGTATAAATATAGGAGTGTGAGGATGGGAAATCAGGGTCAAACCAGTTACTGAAAGAAGGCGGGAGACTGGAATGGGAAGAGCAGGAGCAAACAGAAGGACAGACAGATGAGGCTGGCAAAGTCCTCAGCCACCTGACCAGCACGAGCCTTGCTGACTGACGTGAGGACCTTCACCCCCTTCTTACCTTAATGGTGAGGAGCCAGGGAAGGATATATATATATACATCCAGATCCAAATTGTGTCTTAAACGCTTTTTGGCAGCCCAGCATGGTGGCACAGACCTGTAATCCCAGTACTTGCGAGGCAGAGACAAGAGGATCGCAGATTCGAAGCCACCCTCAGCAACTCGGCAACACTTTTAACAACCTAGCAAGGCCCCGTTTCAAAACAAAACAAAACAAAAATTCAAAAGGGCTGGAGCCGGGCGTGGTGGCGCAGGCTTGTAATCCCAGCATTTGGGAGTCTGAGACCGGAGGATCCGGGTTCGAGGCCAGCCTCAGCTACCTAGTGAGGCCCTCCGCAACTTAGTGAGACCCTGTTTCAAAATAAAGAATAAAAAAATAGGACCAGGTGACTTAGGACTTAGTGAGGTTTACATTTACCAAAAGGTGACAGCTTTTCCGATGCAACGCTCTTAGAGAAAAGGAAGAGCTGCTGCAGGCAGCTCTGGGCAGTTAAGTGCTGGCGGCGGGCAGCTGGCTGCTGGCCGGGTGTGCGCAAGGTCGCCAAAAGGTGGGGCTGCGAGAGAAAGCGGGGCTGCCCGGACGCCCCGGAGCCTCCAGGCTCCCTCCACGAGCGCGCCCTCGGCTCGTCCAATCGGAGCGGCAGACCCGGCGCCCCGCCGTCGCCTCGGAAACCGGACGCACAGGCTCTCGCGGGGCTCCCGGCGGTTAGGATCTGGTCCTGGGGAGCCCTGTCATGTCCCGACCGAAGGTAGGCGAGGCCGAGATCCAGATGCTTTCGTCGTCCTTGGGGAGGGAAACCACGGGAGGTCGAGGTGGGGAGGACTCAGGACTGGGGGTGGGAGTCGTTGAGGAGAGATTTCAGTTGGGGACTGAAATGTCGAGGTCAGAGGAAAGTCAAGTCCCCGTGCGTGCGCAGTGCCTGCGAGTCCCGCGACCCTCGCCGCTGGCGGGAAAGCTAGAAGACTGGGATTCTAAGCTGTACTCGGCGATTTGGGGAACTCCAGGTGAAGCTCCGGATTTCAGATTTCCTGACCTGGAGAAGCCCTTAGAAATCCGTCCATCCCTCCCTCCCTCCATCCATACCCCCAAACCTTTAATTATTACACAGACAGAGGTGAATCAGATAAGCCCCTGCTTGAGAGTGGTCAGTCGACTCCCCCATTTTAAAAGTAGGGGGAAAAAGAAGGGCAACGAGTTACTCTGGACTCCATCTACCCACTCCAGTGTGCCGTACCTAGTGTTCCAATCTCAAGAATGGCGCCTGCATTTCTTTCTAACAACAATAACTCAAGTTTATCTGCTTTCAGAGTGCCTTGAGCTTTGTCTTTTTACAAAGATTCATTATTCCTGTGACTGTTTAAAGTCAGTCTTCCCTGCTGGACTCAAGGAAGTTTGACTGGTTCTTCCCGCTATGGCAGGAAGCTTTAGTTCATGGAGAACAAGAAACAGAGACTGGATTAGGATATAGTAGGTCTCTTTATTTACCTGTGTGGCTCAGAGAGCAAAGCTCTGGGTCTGAGATCCTAGCTCAGAACATGCAAATTCTTTTATATAATTGCTTACTAACTTTCAGAAGGGAGGAGTGGCTGTGAGATTTATTTTTCCTAGCGTAAGCAAGATGCAAAAACAGAACAGCAACGCCAGGCGTGGTGGCGCACGCTTGTAATCCCAGCATTCGGGAGGCTGAGACCGGAGGATCCGGGTTCGCGGCCAGCCTCAGCTACCTAGTGAGGTACTCCGCAACTTAGTGAGACTCGGTTTCAAAATAAAGAATAAAAAAAATAGGGCTGGGGGTGTAGCTCGGAGGTAGAATGCCCCTGAGTTCAATCCCCAGTACCGCAAAAAAAAAAAAAACAAAACCCCCCCCCACACACACAAAAACCAGAACAGCAGTTAGTCTGTGCGTTGTTTCTCTTTTCTCTAGCCGTTCTGTGCCTTATCTTGTGGTTTCAGCTGCCTGGAGAGTCCCTCTTTCGTTCACCTTGAGGAGGGGAGGGTCTGTGAAGAGGCTTTATTCTTCTAACTTGTCTCTAGGCTTCTAGCCAAGAGTCATCCTCAAGAATATAGCTGGGCTCACCGGTATCCCCAGCTCCGGGAGCAGAACTGATGTACTTGTGATCTCTACTGAATGGCTGCTGTTGACCTACATTCGTGCTAAGGCCAGAAACCTGGGCTCCATCTTGACTCCTTCATGTTGCCTCACATCCAACCAGGGACCTTGCACCTACTGAGGTGTCCTTTCACTTCTAAATCTATCTCCACCTCAACTATTATAATGCTAATTATGGTCCAATTCTCAATTTAAAAAATACTCTTTTCAGTACAGTCAGAGATTAGAACACATATATTATTATTATTATTATTATTATTATTATTATTATTATTATTTTGGTACTGGGGATTGAACCCCCCAGGGGCATTGTACGTCTGGGCTATACCCCCAGCCATATTTTATATTTTCATTTTGAAACAGAGTCTTGCTAGGTTGCTGAGAGTCTGGCTATGTTGTTGAGGCTGTCCTCAAACCTGTGATCTTCCTGTCTCAGCCTCCCAAGTACTGGGATTACAGGCGTGCACCACCATGCTCAGCTATTGCTTTGTGTTGAAACAGAGTTTTGATAAATTGCCCAGATTGGCCTCAAACTTGCAATCTTCCTATCCCTCCTCTGCCCCAGTAGCTGGGATTACAGACATGTGCTACTGAGCCATCCACAAATCACTTTTTAAAACTATTATTATAAAACAGAAAATAAACATCTACTGCACTAGTCCCATCCCATATCAACCTGACTTATTCCTTTGAAAGAAGGGACCAACTGCAGGTTGCTGGGAGGTGCAGACCCTCCGAAGTCCACACTGCGAGTATCAGGTTGTGACAGACACGTGTTGGATGAGAGGAAAAAATAGCTGACTGCTTCTTTGTGAAATTACACATACTGTTGTTTTTGTCACCAGTATATTGATGTAAGACTTGGTGGTTTCTTTCAAATGATGCAGGGAAATGGGAATATGAACTTACTAAGCAAGCATGCCAGGATATACTGTGTGCACCCTCACAAAAACATCCCCCGAGAAGGCCAGAGGTCAGGATGCCATGTGTCCCAGCCTTTGCTATCGCCTCCCCAGAAATACAGTTCCTAGGACCTCAGCTCCAAGGCATGCGAGGAACTCTCCAGGAAATATGGGGGGATGAGGAGCTGGATCAGTTAGGAAGAAAGCCTGGACTGAAGGAACAATGAAGCTGGCTTGGGTAAGGTGATTAAGGGCAGCCACAACCACAACGTGTGAGCTGGTGTGGCAAACTGGTTCTGGCATAGGTGTTCCCACCTGGTAGGTGGTTGAAGCAGCGTTTGTGGAGTGGAGAAGGCACGAAAGAAGCTGGCTGTGTCCTGAGCAAGTGCTCTCCCCGACTCAACATCAGCTGGTGCTATTCATATTGTACAAAGCAAAATGAGAAATACAATTTAAATTCTCTTTGTAGAACAATTTGAGCCATCTCTGAGTTATTTTCTCTCTAAGATCCTTTTTTGTGTCTGTGTTTGGAGATTAAGCCCAGGGCCTCAAACATGCCAGGCAAGTGCTCTACCACTGAGCTATACCCTCAACCCTACGACCAGCTTTTAAAATGTCTTGTAGCCTTGTCTTTTCTAAATGCTCTATTTTAGTGGTTTAAGGGAAATATTTCTATCCCTGGACTGTTTTTCACATCAAAATAGTAACAGGACTTGTATTTGAGGCAATATGGCAGATGAGATTTCTTGAAAAGACTCCACTAAAAATATAACAACTATCTTTGGAAATGTGTAGCTGAGCGTGTGTGTGTGTGTGTGTGTGTGTGTGTGTGTGTGTGTGTGTGTGTGTGTGTGTGGTGGGAGGATTGATGCTAGAAGAGAGATCCCCAAGGACTAAAAATAGAAAAGAAAAAGAAAAACTAGATGTGTCATGGATTCTGCATTTCTCCTGGGGAGGAGACTTTAGTAGCTGGAGAAGTAGCAGCTGGGAGGGAACTGGATCTGAGAGCTGTCTCTAAAGCTGGGCCCTTCAGAGGCCCCCACCCTCAGCAGAGGTATTAAGTAGAATACATTTACCTTTTGGCATTGGGAAGCAACCGTGATGCTGGTCAACCTCGGCTGGGCTGTAGGTGGAAAAAAGTCTCTTCTGCGGAGCTCCCAGGTTGCTACAGATGTGGAACATCCCTACAGTGAAGGGAGCGAGAGGGGCCTGGAGAAGCCCTACCTTTTACCCACATCTTTACTAAAGCATGTCTTCTTGCTGGCCATTCAGCTGTTGTTTGTATACTTTGTAATATCTTTATGATGAACCATTACATGTGAAGAACCACACATACAAAACAAGTCTCTTCTGAGAACTCTGTGTGTGTGTGTGTGTGTGTGTGTGTGTGTGTGTGTGTGTGATACTAGGGATTGAGCCCAGGGACATTCATCCTCTGAGCAACACACCGAGCCCTATTTTATTTTTTATTTTGAAACAGGGTCTTACTAAACTGCAGCAGGCCTCCCTAAATTGCTGAGGCTGGCCTTGAACCTGTGATCCTCCTGTCTCAGCCTCCCAAGCACTAGGATTACAGGTGTGCACCACCACACCTAGCTTCTTCTGACAACTCTTAACCTTGGATGAGACCTTAGACCAGTCTAGGAAGTGTTAACTAAAACATTAATATTTACTGTTCTTAGGGTATTAGGCAGAAGGAAATGTTGAATTTCTCTGAAGAACTATGACTTTGACTCTCATTATGGTTGAATTATATAACATATAAGACAAGATAATGAATTAAATAATAATTGCATAATTACATAAGGAAAGATGTTTTAAATTGACAAATTAAATATTAAACACCCATTATGATAAACAGGGAAATAAGGAATAGTAGGAAATTTGCTCAGTTTGGTGAAGAACCTACAACCAATATTCTTTTGTTTATGTGTGGGGGGTTACTGGGGATTGAACCCAAGGGCATTCTACCTCTGAGTCTCACTACTTGCTGAAGCTGTCCTTGAACCTCTGATCCTTCTGTCTCAGACTCTACTGGGATTATAGGCATGTGCCACTACACCCAGCTCAATATCAACGTAAAAGTTAAAACAAGCCATGTATGGTAGTACACGCTTGTAATCCTAGTACTTGGGAGGCTGAGACAGGAAGATCAGTTTCAAGACCAGTCTTAGCAATTTATCGAGGCCCTAAGCAACTTAGTAAGACTCTGTTTCAAAATGAAAATATAAAGTATGGCTGGGGGTATAGCTCAGAGGTAGAATGCCCCTGGGTTCAATCCCCAGTACCACCACCAAAAAGAATGCTCTCCCCTCAAGGTCAGGAACAAGATAAGGATGTTTGCTTTCATCACTTGTAGTTAGTGTTGTACTAGGTTTCAGTCAGTGCAGGTAAGCAATAAAGAGAAATAAAAGGCCTATTGAAAAGGAAGACAAAAGTTTGCCTTTATTGATAGGCATGATTGTATACATAGAAATAATGACATAATTGCATACATAAAAACCCAAGGGAATTTATAAACTACTACAATGAATAATTTAGCAAGGACAATGAATACAAGATCAATATACAATGATCAATAATGCTTCTGTGTATTAGTTTCCAATGGCAGCTGTAATAAATTACCACAAATTTAGTGACTTAAAACCATCTAAACTTATTATCTTAATCATCTTATGGTTCTTGAGGTCAGAGGTCTGAAGTGAGTCTTGCTGAGCTAAAGTCAAAGTGGGAATAGGACTGCATTTGTATCTGGAGACTCTAGGAAAAATGCTACCCTCTTGCCTCTTCCAGTTTCTAGAGGCTGCCCCTATTCCTGGGCTCACATCCTCTTTCATCTTCAAAGCCAGTCTTTCTCACATTGCATCACTCTGACACTGACACTGATTCTTCTGCTTCCTTTGTCCACACTTAGAGACCTCTGTGATTACATCAGGCCCATTCAGATAACCTGAGTAATCTCTCTCTTTTAAGGTCAGTTGATTAACAATCTTAATTCTATCTGCAGCCTTAGCTCCCTATTGCCTTGTAATATAACTTATTTACAGGTCCCAGAGATTAGGACACAAACAATTTTGGGGGCAGCATCATTCTGACTCTCACCAACAACTATCATCAGATAAATAAAAAATGAAATTTAAAGATACTATTTACAATAGTATCACAAAATTAAATAGCTGTAAATAATTTAACTATAAATGTACGAGATGTCTATACTGAAAACTAGAAAACATTGGGAAGAAATTAAAGGGGACTTAAATTAATAGAGAGATAGACCATTTTCATGGATTGGAAAACTCAGTGCTCTATGATGTCACTTCTTCCTCCAATGATCTTAGATCTAATATAATCCAAATCAAAATCCCAACATGCCTCTTAGAAATTGTCATGCTGAGTTGGGTGTGGTGGTGCATGCTTGTAATCCCAGTACTTGAGAGGCTGAGACAGAAGGATTGCAGGTTTGAAGCCAGCCTCAGCTACTTAGTGAGGCCCTCTGCAACTTAGTGAAACCCTGTTTCACAATAAAGAATAAAAATAGGGCTGGGGATGTAGCTCAGAGATAGAATGCCCCTGGGTTCAATCCCTAGTACTACACACACACACACACACACACACACACACACACACACACAAAATGTCAGTCTGATTCTATAATGTATATTGATGGGAAAATATATATAATATATATATATATATATATATATATATATATATATATATGGCACAGTGGTAGAGCACATGCTTAGTATGCCCAAAGCCCTAGGTCCAATCCCCAGGAACAAAAGTAAATAAAATAAAAGTTACATTAGAGTGAAAGTGACTCATAGTTGCAAACAGAGTTGAAAAAAGTTGAAAGACATATACTACCTGATTTCAAGGTTTACTAAAAAGCTATAGTAACTAAGAAAATGTGATAGTGACATAAGGATAGACAAGTAAGTAAACAGAGCCAAATAGTCTAGAGAAAGATCCACATATACATAGTTGACTGAATTTTGATAGATATGCTAATGCAATTCAGGGAGGAAAGAAAACTTTTTACAATTAAAGGCTCTGGAGCAACTGGATAAACCTAAAAAAATGGAATTAAAAGCATGAGAGAGGAAAATATATATATATATATGTGTGTGTGTGTGTGTGTGTGTGTGTGTGTGTGTATATACATATATATGTATATATATATATTTATTTATAGCAGGCGTGTGTGTATGTGTGTGTTACTGGGGATGGAACCCAGGGGCATTCTACCTCCAAGCTATACCCTGAGCTCTATTTATTCTTTGTTTTTGAAACAGGGTCTCACTAAATTGCTGAGGCTGGCTGCGAACCTGCAATCCTCCTGTCTCAGCCTCCCAAGTACTGAGATCACAGTGTGTGCCACCATATCCGGCTTAAAGATACAATTTTTAAAAAGATACAGGATGAATCATCTAGTGCTAGGTGAATTGGGAAGGTCTTGGATGGGAGAATGAGATATGATTTCTCTTTCTTCTTTGGGGAATTAATTTCCATCAGTTTGTAAAGCTATATCTTCCATCCCTTTCCATGGGCTCTGTAGTGGACACTACTTGTTCTGTAGTCTTACCACAGAAAGCTTCTGTTGATTAGAAGTCTCTCACATGAGGGTCTCTCGCATGAAATAACTCAGAGTCAGGTATGATAATTTGGAGATCATTATTATTATATTTAATATTTGATATTTGACATCTGGGACAGTTGGAGAGGAGGCAACTCAAATCTCCTGCCCTTCTGCAGCCAGTGCTTTTCTTTTATAGAAAGTTTAAACAAGGCATCATAAATAAGATGATTAAACACAGAAGCAAGCAAATTGTCATGGGTTAAGATAGGGAAGACAGTGAGGCAGTTACATGACAAGCTTAGAAGAAGGAAGAGGCAGACATTACTGGATAGAGAAGACATCAAAGACCGCATTCTTATTGATTCTATCAGGTCCCTTGGAATTTGTTCACTTGCAGACAAATCCCACCCAGCCAGTACTATGTACTCAGCTTGAGTTGGTCCAAGATGTTAATCTCAGTGTGAGGTTCTAAGATGGCTCCCAACAGGGTTCTCACAGTATGGTGAGTAGAATTCTAAGATGGTCCTCAAGACTTCCACAACCCTTCTGTACATGCCATGCATAATTCCCTCCTCTTGAATGTGGGTGGAACCTGAATTCAATGATATGGCTGCTGCTATAATTACCTTACGTGACATGACGCTACCATAGCTGACTTGGAGGGGAGAGGGTTGGAAGTCAGAGGGATGTGTTCAGGGTGGCCGGGAGGAAAAAAACATCCATGTTGTGAACTGTCTATGGGCTCACATTGCAAGGAATAGCAGGCTGCTTCTAGAGCTGAAATTAGTCCCCAGTGGATGGCTAGCAAGCAAATAGGGACCTCAGTCCTACAATCCTAAGTAACTGAAATGAATCCTGCCAACAATGTGAATGAGCTTGGAGAGTCCCCTAGCCCAGGTGAAAACCACAACTCCAACTGTGACCTTGGTTCAGCTTTGTGAGACCTGGGCAGTCCAGCTAAGGTCCTCACAACTCCTGGCCATGGAAACTCTGAGAAAGCTTGTTGTTTTTGTTTTTTGTACTGGGGATTGAATCCAGGAGCATTCTACCTATAAGATACACCCCCAGTCCTTTTTATTTTTGTTTTGAAACATGGACTTTCCAATTTGCTGAGGCTGGCCTGGAATCTGCAATCTTCCCATCTCAGCCTCCCAAGTACTGGGATAACAAACTTGTGCCACCAGGCCCAGCTGAAAGTGCATTGTTTCAAGCCACTCTGTTTGGGGTAATTTGTTACACAGCAGAAGAAAATCTGTCCAAGCTGCAAAGGTCATCCTGCACAGGTCCAGGACAGTTTCTCCTTTCATACATGCCTTAAGAATTAGTCTTACCAGGACTGAGGGACAAGATATTTGGACATGGTTGGAGCTGAATAACACCCTCCACCCAATGAGGATTTGAAAGGTCTATTTTGAGTGAAAGGAATTAACTTCGCACTGAGGAAGTTTCTGGCACAGCCCCCTCCTGGATCCTGGTGTTGCAAGAGGTTTAGTTCATGAAGAACAAGAGACAAAGGCTGGAGTAGGATAAACAGGTCTCTTTATTCACCGGTGAGGCTCAGTGAGCAAAGCTCCGGGTCTGGGCCCTGAATGGCGTCATCATTCAGATCATATAGCCCCAGTGAGACAGGATTTGATTGGATCAATACCAGACAGGGGTACCAATACGAGGTCTCAGGGCAGGTTTCATTCCTGTTTCCTGAGCTAGATTTCCTTTATTATCTTCCACGTGGCTAGGACTGAGGGGTGCCATCTTGCTGGACTTAGCTGCCTTTTCTTGTATTCTTAGTTGCTGGGAGAGGCCCTGCTTTGTTCACCTCAGAGGGGGGCCTGCAAAGAAAGCTTTATTCTCCTATCTTGATCCTAGGTTTTTAGCCAAGAGTTCTCTTCAAGGACATATCTGGACTCTTGCCTCACTGGGTTTATTCAAATATTCAAAGTTAGAAGAAAGGATTTTTTTTCAGTGCTGGTGATCAAATCTAGCACCTCACACATGCTAAAAAGGCACTGTTCCACTTACAGCCTTTCTTTTTTTTTAATTTTTATTATTCAGCACGGATTTTTTATACATTTCTTGAGTACAACAGGGTTACATATACATTTACAACATATCAATCATTGTCAGAGCACAATTAGTACCACTTCTTCGTTTTCCACATATAGCCCACATTCTTAACATAGCCTGGTCAAGCAAACTTTCTAGAGTCATAAAACCATAAACCTTTAGAGTCATATATTTACTTTCTAAGAAGTAGGAGGGTCTTTCATCTACGCATCCTAGGAACAATCACCAGATTTCGAGACAACAAAGTAGCCATAGCAGAATAATCAGTATAATTACTCATATATGCAGATAGCAACTGCCAGGAGGGAAAGGGCCCAGCTGGGCTCCCACAACTCCCCCGTTTTTATTTTAAAATGCACGAAGGACTGTGCCTGTCTTAGGTCGTTTCCTACCAGGTGCATAATCTTACCCGTCATGAGGTCTCAATGAGTCATTCAACGAGCCCTGTCTTAGGTTGATATTGCCCTGAGAAAATCGAACCCGTCATTGACTACCAGGCCCTGTGCGAGGCAGTGCTTGCAGTTTTATTCCATGTAAATCTGCTCGTATACTAACAAAGGCATTGATCCCAAGCCGTACAATGAGTGATAGAATGCATAAGCCTAGAATGACTATTGCTGCTGCTCCAATACCTGCAGCCTTTCAAAGTTAGAATAAAGGTCCAGATGAAGTCTGATGAGCTGAGCTTTCAAAACTTCGGCTCAGGATTGGACTTTATAGGCATTCTCTATATTGGTCTTGCCATAGGCCTACTTGAAAATTCATTCAAGGATAGCAGCTAAATTCTGCACTGACTTTCTGAGCACGTGATGATGGGTGAGAATCTGACCAGGTCAGATCTTCATGTCTTAGGACATAGGCCATAGGCATTGTCAAGTGAGATGGTTTGAGCTTTTTTTTTTTTTTTTTTTTTTTTTTTTTGCGGTACTGGGGATTGAACTCAGGGGCATTCTACCTCTGAGCTACAACCCCAGCCCTATATTATTCTTTATGTTGAAACAGGGTCTCACTAAGTTGCAGAGGGTCTCACTAAGTAGCTGAGGCTGGCTGCGAACCTGCGATCCTCCCATCTCAGCCTCCCAAGTACTAGGATTACAAGTGTGCGCCACCACGCCTGCTTGGTTTGAGCATTTATTTTATTTTATTTATTTATTTATTTATTTATTTATTTATTTATTTATTTATTTATTTATTTTGCGGTACTGGGGATTGAACTCAGGGGCATTCTACCTTCGACCTATACCCCTAGCCCTATTTTTTTTTATTCTTTATTTTGAAACCAGGTCTCACTAAGTTGTGGAGTGCCTCACTAGGTAGCTAAGGTTGTCCTCGAACCCAGATCCTCTGGTCTCAGCCTCCCAAATGCTGGGATTACAAGCGTGCGCCACCACGCCCGGCTGGTTTGAGCATTTTAATATCTGTAGTAAGTTGAGCTGGGAAGACAAGTGGGTATATAAAACCAATGACATCATTTCCCTTTTCTCCTTGCAGAATCAAAATTACAAGGGCCATGGATTGTCAAAAGGAAAAGAACGGTGAGTGTCCCACAGCATCCAATAAACAGAACAACTTCCTTCCCTTCTTTCTTCTTTCCTCTCTTCCTTTCGGTTTTCCTTTATATAGAATCGAGGTAGACTTTTTATTTTTTAAGCACTTCTAAGAGGATGTTTCCATGTCTTTAGACTGACATTACTTCTTTTTTTTTTTTTTTTTTTTTTTTTTTGCGGTACTGGGGATTGAACTCAGGGGCATTCTACCTTCGAGCTATACCCCCAGCCCTATTTTTTATTCTTTATTTTGAAACAGGGTCTCACTAAGTTGCAGAGGGCCTTACTAGGTAGCTGAGGCTGGCTGCAAACCCAGATCCTCTGCTCTCAGCCTCCCAAATGCTGGGATCACAAGTGTGCGCCACCACGCCCGGCTTGACGTTATTTCTGATGAGAAGCCAGAATTCAGTCTCATTGTCTCTGCACCCCACCTCTGCTGTAACCCCTCCTCGTGTGTAAGATGTTATTTTTCCCTGGCAGTTTTCAGGGTCCCCCCTCACCCCCCACCGATATTTAGCAATTTGACCATGCTTTGTCTTGGTGTGATTTTTGTTGCGATTATCTTTTTGGGGGTGGTTTTTTTGGTGGTACTCAGGATTAAACCCAGGGGCATTCTACCTCTGAGCTACACCCCAAGGCTTTTTTATTATTTTTTTAAACAAGGTCTAACTAGGTTGCTGAGAGTCTTGCTAAATTGCTGAGGCTGATCTCAAACCTGCAATCCTCCTGTCTCAGCCTTCCAAGTACTGGGATTAGAGGTATGTGCCACCATGCCCAGCTCCTAAGAACACTGAGATTTTATTCATTTAAACATTTTTCTCTCTAATTCAGTTTGAACCATTTCAATTGGCCTGTCCACAAATTTACTGGCCTTTCTCCTGCAATGCACAGCTTCCCATTATGTGAGCCCAGGGCCTTGCACGAGCTAGGCAAGACTATGCTGAGCTACATCCCACCCCCACCCAATTAATTTTCATTTTAGGTTTCAATTGTAGAATTTTCATTTGTTTCTTCTTTTGATTTTTATTTATTTTCGGCAATAATTCACTTATTCATATATTATATCCATATTTTCCTATAAACTCATTAACAAGTTTATAATATCTTTTAAAAATCCTTATCTGGGTCATTTATTAGTTTATTTCAATCAGCTGCTCTCCCTCTTAATTATGAATTGAATTTTCTGATATAAAAGTAAATCTTAGAGCCGAGTGTGGTGGCACACGCTTGTAATCCCAGTACTTGGGAGGCTGAGACCAGAGGATCTGGGTTTGTGGCCAGCCTCAGCTACTTAGTGAGGCTCTCTCCAACTTAGTGAGACCCTGTTTCAAAATAAAGAATAAAAAATAGGACTGGAGGTATAGCTCAGGGGTAGAATGCCCCTATGTTTAATTCGCAGTACCGCATAAATAAATAAATAAATAAATAAATAAATAAATAAATAAATAAATAAATAAATATTAGCTGGGCGTGGTGGCACATGCTTATAATTCTAGTACTTGGGAGGCTGAGATAGGAGGATGGAAAGTTCAAGGCCAGGCTCAGCAATTTGTGAGGCCCCGTTTCAAAATAAAGTATAAAGTAGGGCTGAGGGTGTAACTTGGAAGTAGAATGCCCCTGGGCTCAATTTCCAGTACCACAAAAAGAAAGAAAGAAAGGGAAAAAAAGAAAAGAGAGAGAGAAAGAGAGAAAGAAAGATCCTGAAAACAACAAGGGGGGGGGCACATGCCAGGAGGAGTTACTGTTTGTGGGGGCAGGGAGACAATGAGACTGACTTTTGACTTTTTGTTTTTGGTGTGTGTGTGGCACTGGGTATAGAACCCAGAGGAATTCTACCTCCAGGCTACACCCCCAGCCCTGTTTTATGTTATTTTATTTTTTAAATTTAAACAGGGTCTCGCTAAGTTGATGAGTCTCACTACTTGCTGAGGCTGTCCTCAAACCTGCGCTCCTCCTGTCTCAGCTTCCAAAGTACTGGTATTACAGGTGTGTGCCACCATGTCATATGACTTCTGACTTCTCATCAGAAAGAACGTCAGCATGAAGGCAGGCAAGGGCACATAATTTTTCAAATACTTAATAAAAAAAAAGTCAACCTAGAAGCTGGGCGTGGTGGTGCACGCTTGTAATCCCAGTGCTTGGGAGGCTGAGACAGGAGGATCTGGGTTTGCGGCCAGCCTCAGCTGCTTAGTGAGACCCTGTTTCAAAATAAAGAATAAAAATCGGGCTGGAGATGTAGCTCGAAGGCAGAATGCCTCTGGGCTCAATCCCCAGTACCACAAAAAAAAATTAAAAAGTCAACCTAGAATTCTATATTCAGTAAAATTTTACTTAAAAAAAGAAAAGTGAAATAAAGACATTTTCAAATAAATTAAAGGTGGGAGAATGTATTGCCAACAGATCCACACTGTAAGAAACACTAAAGAAAGTTCTTTAGACTGAAGAGAAACTGTATTAGATAAGTCAGGTGTGGTGGTGCATACCTGTAACACCAGTACTTGGGAGGTGGAGACAGGAGGATTGCAGGTTTGAGACCAGCTTCAGAAAGTTAGTGAGGCTCTTAGCAATCTAGCAAGAACCCTGTTTCAAACTAAAAATAAAAAGGAATGGGGGTATAGCTCAGAGGTAGAACTCCTCTGGGTTCAATCTCCAGTACCCAAAAAAAAGAAAAAGAAATTGTTCTAGATAGAATGTCAGACCTACAAGAAGAGTGGGTAAATTAACAAGCAACAACAACAGAACACACACACACACACACACACACACACACAGATTAATTTTCTCCAGAGTATGCAAACTCTTCCTTCTGACCAGCAGTTGGGGTTAGGGGCTGATCATTCAGATTTTTCCTAAGGCTGGGGGAAGCCGGCTTGGGGCGCAGATTCAATTAGAGTGAGTTCACTCCAGCCTGCCCCCTCACTGCCATTTTGAGCTGTTATGTTTTGAGGTGAGTGGGGCTGGGGCTGCATTTCCAAGTGATTTTGCTGTGCACTTTTAGGCTCCATTCTGGCAGGGCCACCAGAAGGTGAGCACTGCATAAATATGAAAGGATATGTGTTTTCTCTACTGCTCCTTTCTTTTTTTTTTTTTTTTAATTTTTTAGCATGGAATTTTATACATTTCTTTCTACTGCTCCTTTCTTAGGAAAATCTGCTACAGTTTGTTGCTATTTGTGTGTTTGTTTTGGAGTAGAGCTATTCCCGATTCTGATTCCTTTTGCCATCTTACTATTATCTAAGCTCAGCCGACTTCGGGGGCCTGCAAAGCCTCTCTTGTAGGGTGGGCTTGAACCCGCCCCCCCTTCCCTGTTGCTCAGCCATTTACCTTCAGTATATATTTTTATTTTACTGGTTGTATGGTAGTTGCATGCATAGTGTTTTGTTGTTGTTGTTGTTTTTTAAACCAAGCTCTGGCAAGTTGTATTAAAGACAAATTTCGCAGTGTTTACTTTGCACCAGTATGTTCTGGCATGCTTCTAATGGTATCAGAATCACCTGGATCAAAGATAGCTAGTGTGCATACTACAGTATTTTCCACATGCTGTGCCCAGTTCATATAATTGCCACCATGGTGATGAACACCTGTTTTGCCAATATGGCCTAGTACTCTATTTCAGATTTCCTTAAAGCTAGGCAGTTGTTGGCGAGGATGACTAATTTTGTTTTGTCCTATCTGATCATTTTCAGAGTCTGCTTGTACCCCAGCACATAATTTCCACTTTTCATAACAAGCTGGAGCCTAGAGTTGGCCAACTCCAGAAACTTTTTCACTTTCTTTGCAGCCACTATCTTTCTGCCTTAGGTGTGGAATAGCCCTCACCCACAAGCAGCCTTCAAGATGGCCAGGAAATGAGGAAAGCATGCTTAGTTTTTAAATAAACTACCAAATTGTTTTCCAGAGTGGCTCTACCATTTTATCTACCTGCCAGCAATGCAGGAGTAACTTAATTTCTCGGCCTCCTTGCCAGCTTCTGGCATGGTCACGGGTTTTGTCCTGGCCTCTCTGGCATCTGTACAGTCAGGTCCTGCTGTGGTTTTGGTCTGTGTCTCCTCCAGGACAAGGACGCTGAACATCCTTCCATATGCTCACTTCAGCTGAGCTTCCTGTTTGCTGAAATATCTGTTCATATCTTTTGCCCATTTTCTAATTGGATTCTTATTAATACTGAGTTTTGAGGGTTCTTTATATAGTCTAAATAGAAGTCCTTTGTCAAATATGATGCTTGCAAATATTTTCTCCTAGTGTATATCTTACTGTGACTTGACAGGGTCTTCCATAGGTCACAAGTTTATCAAAGTTTCCTTTTAATGAGACGGGAGTGAGAGAAAGCCCGCTAAGTGCTGTGTACATGTTCTCTATTACTGGACAACATTATGATATGAGACTATAATGGACCAATAAAAGTAAAAAAGAAAAAAGTTCCCTTGAGACAGGAGGATCACAGATTTGAGGCCACCCTAGGCCACTTAGTGATACTCTGCCTCAAAATAAAAAATAATAAGGGCTGGGATATAGCTCAGAGGTACAACTGGATTGAACTCAGTGCCCTTGGTTTTAATCCCAGTATCAAAAAAACAAACAAGCTGAGAGCAGTGGTGCACTGCTAATCCCAGTACTTGGGAGGCTGTGATAGAAGGACCACAGGTTCCAGGCCAGCCTCAGCAACTTAATGAGACCTTGTCTCAACATAAAAAATAATAAATAAATAAAATAAAGGGCTGAGAGCATATCTCAGAGGTTTGATCCTCAGTACAAAAAAAAAAACAAAACAAAACCAAGCCAAACAACAGTAACAGCAAAAAGCAAAAACTTATGTTTGTGTTATCTAAGCTATAAACTCTTTGCCTTGCCCTAGGTCCTAAAGATTTTATCCTGGATTTTTCCTTTAAAGTTTTATAATTTTACATTCTATATTAAGAATTCATTTTACGTTTTGCATGAGCTTTAGGTCTAGGTTCCTTTTTGCCTGTGCGTAGTCAATTGCTCTAGTACGACTTGGTGAAAAGCTTTTGCTCTTTTGTCAAAATCAGTTGGCCACATTTATATGGGTCTACTTCTTGGTTCTTAATCTTGCTCCATTGGTCTCTGTGTCTGTCTCTCCAGTGTCAATATCACAGTTTTATAGCTATGTAATATATTTTGAAACTGACTAGACTGATTTATCCCAGTTCATTCATATTCGTTCTCCCTCTTCCCCCCTCCCCTCCTTTCCTCCTTCTTTCCTGCTTTTTGTGGTAAGGGATTGAAACCAGGGGCATTCTACCTCTGAGCTACACCTCTAGCCCTATTTTATTCTATTTTTTTAATTTTGAAACAGGATCTCTCTAAGTTGTGAAGGGCCTTGCTAAGTTGCTGAGGCTGGCCACAAACCTGTGATCCTCCTGTCTCAGCCTCCCAAGTACTGAGATTAGAGGTGTGAGCTACCACACCTGGCTCCCTCCTTTTTTCTTAAATTATTTTTTTTTTGTTTTGAAATAGGGTCTCACTAGTTTGCTGACAGTCTCAGTTGCTGAAGCTTTCCTCAAACCTGTGATCCTCCTGTCTCAGCCTCTGAAGTATTGGGATTATAGGCATGTGCCACTATTCCTGGCCTATTCTGCTTTTTTCAAAATTGTTTAGATATTCTCAGTTTCTTTGCCTTTTCATGTGCATTTTATTTATTTATTGTTCTGGGATTGAATACAAGGTCTTGCACATGCTAGGCAAGTGCTCTGCCACTGAACTACACCCCCATCCCCTCATATACATTTTAGAATTATCTATGGTTCAAAAGATCTTTACTGAGATTTTGATAGGAATTGTATTAAATCTGGATATCAATCTGGGGAGAAATGACATCTCTGTTGAGTCTTCTAATTAATTAACATGATAAGTTCCTCAGTTTACATAGATCTTTTTTTTTTTTTTTTTTTTTTTTTTTTTTTGGTACTGGAGATTGACCAGGGGCATTTTACCTCTGAGCTCTACTTCTAGCCCTATTTAATTTTTTATTTGGAAATAGGGTCTTGGTAGATTGCTGAGTCTCAATATGTTGCTGAGGCTGGCCTTGAACCTGTGATCCTCCTGTCTTAGCCTCCCACGTACGGGGTTTAAAGATGTGTGCCACCACGCCCAACACATTTTTTCTTTTATCATCAGCATTTTGCAGTTTTCAGCATACAAGTTCCATACAATGTTTTTCCTCACCTTTTAGGGGGTACTGGGTAGAACCCAGGAGAGTTCTACCTCTGAACTACACCTCCAAGACCTGTTTTTCATTTTGAAACAGGGTCTCACTTAGTTGCTAAGGGCCTTGCTAAGTTGCTGAGGCTGGCCATGAACCTGTCTCAGCCTCCCAAGTACTAGGATCACAGGCCTGTGCCACCATGCCAGCTGTTTCTCCCTTCTCGAGTGGTTGTGAATTTTGTTTTTGTCTTACTGCTCATTGGCGGCATATAGAAGTGCACTTGATATTTGTTTGTTTGCCATGTGTCCTGTGATCTCACTGAACTTTCCTATTAGTTGAGGAATTGTCTAGATTCCTTGAGATTTCTTACTTAACCTTCTGCCAGCATGGACAACTTTCTTTCTTGCTTTCTGATCTGATCCTTTTGTTTCCTCTTGTGCTGTAGTACTCCCACCACTATGTTGAGTAAGTAGTAAGCAAACATTTTTGCTTTCTCCTGGGTCATAGGGGAATTTCATCTTTTGCTGTAATTTTAATGTTCACTACAGGTTTTTTCAATGTTCTTTATCCTGTTAAAGAAGATTCTTTCTTCCCCTTCCTTCCTTCCTTTTTTTTTTTTTTTTTTTTGTGGCACTGGGGATTGAACCCAGGGGCATTCTACCTCTGAGCTACACCCAAGCCTTATTTTATTTTTATTTGGAAACAGGGTCTGCTAGGTTGATGCAAGTCCCACTACTTGCTGAGGCTGTCCTCAAACCTGCAATCCTCCTATCTCAGCCTCCCAAGTACTGGGATTACAGGTGTGCACTGCCATTTCCGGCTTAAGGAAGTTCCTTTCTGAGAGTTTTTATCATGAGTGAATAATTCTGTCAGGCTTTTTCTGATAAGTTGATATGATCATGTGATGATTTTCTTCTTTATTTTGTTAATATGATGGATTACATTGATTTCCTAATTTTGAATCAGCCTTCCCTACTGGAAAAAACCCCACCAGGTTATGGGGTATGATTCTTTTTACTCATCGATGAATTTTCTTTGCTATTATTCTTTTTTTCTTTTGTGGTGCTGGGGGATCAAATCCAGGACCTGGCACATGCTAGGCAAGTACTCTACCACTGAGCCCCGCCAGCCCAGCCCTGGGCTGTAGTTTTCTTTTTGTGCACTGCCTTTGTTTGATTTTCATAGCAGGTAAACACTAGCTTCACAGGGTGAATTTGGAGGCCATCTATCCTCTTGCCTTTTCTAGAAGACATTGTATAGAATTAGTGTTAACTCTTCTTTAAATGTTTGAGAGAATTCTTCAGTGAAACCATTTAGGTCTGCAGATGTCTTTGTTGGGAGTTTCAAAATTATGAATAAAATTTCCTTAATAGTTATAGAGCTGTTCAAACGATCTGTCCCACACTGGGTGTGCTGTGGCGATGTGTGCTTTTCAAGGCCCATTTTATCTTGGCTGTCACATTTAGGTGTATAGAGGCATCAGCATGCCCAGACTGATGTCTGCAGGGTTTGTTTCATTCCTCGTGTTGGTAATTGTCTCTTTTCTTTGTCCATTTTCCCTTTCTTTTTTTTTTTTTTGCAGTACTGGGGATTGAACCCAGGGGCATTCTACCTCTGACCTACACCCCCAGCCCTATTTTTTATTCTTTATTTTGAAACATGGTCTCACTAAGTTGTAGAGGGCCTCACTAAGCAGCGGAGACTGGCCTTGAACCTGGATCCTCTGGTCTCAGCCTCCCAAGTACTGGGATTACAAGTGTGAGTCATCACACCCAGCTTTTTTTTTTTTTTTCAATTGTATTGATTTCTAACTCTCCATCAGGCCTCCTTTGACATCACCCCAGAGTGGAGGGGAACCTTAAGACTGTCCAGTTGGGGAGGAAATCCAAGTGCCCCACATAATCTGCAGTGATGAGGGGACCAAGGCTTTCTGAACACCAGGTGAGGACAAGAACCCCAGCCTTGACTCTGGCCTTCTAACAACACCCCAGCTGGGATGCTGGGGTATCGTGTTATAACCTCATGGGACCTCCACTTGGCCTTTGCTGGCACAAGGGAGGTGGCCACAGATGTTCTCTGTGAGGTTTGGGCAGAGCACTATTGTCTGTCTTCTGTCACGCTAAGTTGCTCTGTTCTTGGTCCTTCGGCTTTTGTTGAGCCTTATTTAGCCTGTGCCCTCTGGCATGTCTGGGTGTCCATTGGCTGGCTGTTTCATCTCCACCTCAGGGATATATAAGGCAAAAAGAAAACCCAGGGAACTTACCGCCATGTCACTCCTGTCCTGAGGTCCCTACCTGGTCCACCTTCTTCTCTTTCAGTCTTCTTATGTTTTATTAGTTTATTTGGTACTGGAAATTGAACCCACCACACTTGGCTAATTTTTTCTATTTTGAAACAGGGTTTTGCTATGTTGCAGAGGGTCTTGCTAAGATGCTAAGGCTGGCCTCAAACCTGTGATCCTCCTGTCTAGTCTCCCACGTACTGGGACTGCAGGTATGTGTCACCATGCCTGGCTCTTATGTTTGTTTTATATATAATGTCTTGGGTTTAAGTTGTATTGAAGGAGAAATAAGGAAAATTATATCTGCTCCATCTTCCCAGATGAATGCCAGGAAGGGAGTTTTGCAAACACTTATCATGTAACTTAAGAATTAGACATAGCTGGGCATGGTGGCACATGCTTGTAATCCCAATACTTGAGAGGCTGAGATAGAAGGATCACAGGTTCAAGGCCAGCCCCATAAAATTGTGAGATCCTTAACACCTTAGCAAGACTCTATTTCCAAATAAAAAGTAAAAAGGGCTGGGGATGTAGCTCAGAGGTAGCAGCCCCTACCATGACCCCTGGGTTCAACCTCTAGTACCAGGGAAAAAAATAAAAAAGAATTAGTCATGGTACACTAGTAAAGCAACCAGACCATGCCCGACACATAGAAGGCACTGGATAAAATGCCTGCAACATTTTGTGTGGGTGCTGGAGATTGAACTCAGACTCATTCTACCTCCAAGTTACACCCCTAGCCCTATTTTATTTTTATTTTGAAACAGGGTCTTGCTAGGCTGATGAGAATCTCACTACTTACTGAGGTTGCCCTCCTGTCTCATCAGTACTAGGATCACAGGTGTGTGCCACCATTCCCGGCTGCCTGCAATTTTTCAATGTTTTAAAGATTCTGTAATTCTCAGTTTGATTATTTTAAGTGCTTTCTGTCAGGCTATGATGCTAAATTCTGAAATTCAGTAATTCTATATTTGGTATTTCCAGGTGTGGCATTTGGTCATTTTTCCTCCCCCTTTTTCCTATCCTGGGGCCATCCTAGGAAAATCAGTGATTCCGGCAAGTGTTCTGTTGCCTTGTCTTGCAGAGAGCAGAGAGCATCAATCCGGTTCAAGACCACTCTGATGAACACGCTCATGGACGTTCTACGACACAGGCCAGGCTGGGTAGAAGTGAAAGAGTAAGATACTTGCCTATCCCAACCTCATCCCTTCCCTTTGTTCCACAGATCCCATTTCTCTTTTCTCTTCTCCCATCCCCCTGGGTAGGCACTAGGATTTGCCCCAAAGTAGCTGTGATGTTTATTTAGTTATTGTGGTAGTTGAATTACTCACACCATCTTTGTCCTGTTTAATAAGATATGATAATATTCAGAGGTACTAAGCCAATTGCTTAAGGCCACTCATTGTCAGAGTGGGATTTAAGGCCAGCTCAGTTTGACAGATATCCAGTGGGTGTCCTGTGGCTCTTGGTAGAATCAAGGGCTGCAGCCAGCACAAATGAGCTGGCTTGAATCCTCCAAGGATGAGCCCAGGTCAAGGACTGCTCTTCCCTGATCACTTACTAGTTCTATGACCTAGAGCAAGTAAACCTACATCTCTTTTATGCTGGCCTGTGGGGCTACTGACTGAGAACAATCAACATATGCCTGACCCTATCAGTGAGGGTTAAGGCGGCATGTATACAACAGAGACTCAAAGTAAAGAGGTGCTGATGGACTAGAAGTTTACTGGTCTGTCCCATTGGGGTCCCTAAGCAGGTTAGGAGGCATCAAAAAATCTGGGACTCATCTCCTTCCATCCTTCCATTTTTCTCTCTTTTGAGCAAAACCCTCATCCTCATGGTCTGAGGTGGAACTCCAGCCCCACCTTCACAGGACAAATAGGAAGTAGAAAGGAGGCAAGAAAAGGCACCCCTTCCCTGGAAGGACAGAGCCCCAGGTCCCTCACGTTTCACTTGGCAGAACTTAGCCAGCTCGGTGTACCCCTAGCTGCAAGGAAACCTGAAAAATGTGCACTACATTTTGCCAGGTGAATGTTAAGAATTCTGGTCTTGTAGAAAAGGAAGGGAACAATTATGAGGGATAAGGGGCAGACAGCTACTGTGCCATATTGCTCAATAAGTAGCTGTCACATAACAATAGCTAAGCCTTCCCAATGCCTTAGTACATCACATGCAAGATCTCTTAATCACCAACAAATCTTCCAGATAGGTGCTATTATCATCCTCATTTTACTAGCAAGACATCTGGCACAGAGCAATAAAAATGCCATGTTTGAAGTCACTTGGCTCATAAAGGTTTGGGCCAGGATTTGTACCTGGTCTCCCGGTCTGCAGAGTCCTGGGCTCATCTCCACTCCACTCTAGCAGCCTCTCAGAGGGTGAAGGAACAAATGAGCCAAGGTCATGGACCTGGTGCTCATAGCCCAGCCTGGGAGACGAGCTTGAAATCATTCCACAAGAGATTAGGAGTTGGCTCCATGGTGAGCTGCAGTATAGGTGGTCCAGGAGAGTCCTCTTGGACCATTCTGGGGTCTGTGGCTTCAGTGATAATGATGTTGACCTTGGCAGCTACCGTGGATTTGCCTTTTGGGTTCTCATAATCATGTTAGTGTCAGATGAGGCTTTCTCCCCTGGATCCAAAGGAACTGATACAATGAAAATAAGTGTGGGTAGTTTTAGGGGGTGGGTTAAAGGAGAGTTGGGAGATGGGCAGGGGAAGTAGTATATGGGAAGAGGCACTGTCCCTCCACTGCAGTGTGACCTCAGGCCCCTCTCTGAGCCCCCTCAGGCTCTGCTCAATGGTAAGGTGGAGGAGGGTTCGAGGGCATGGCTGATGCTGACCATATGGCAGTCGCGCTCCATGGCTGATCCTAAATTGCCTCGAGAGTTCTTAAATCAGGAAGGACCTACAGGCCCTGATATCAGTTGTATCAGTACTTCATTCCTTTTTGCTTTTGTTTTGGTGCTGGGGATCAAACTCAGGGCTTTGTACATACTATGCTCTACCAATGAGTGGCACTCCCAGGCCCCAGCCCTCTCCATTCCTTTTTTCTTTCTTTTTTTTTGCTGAATAATATTCCATTGTATGGACATACCATATTTTATTTATCTGTTCATTAGTGGATGGGCATGTACACGTTTCAAGTGGATGTGCATTTTCATTTCTCTTGGGAGAAATACCATCCACAAGTAGAATTAACTCTATGCTTAACGTTTTGATGAACTGCTAGACTCTTCCAGACTGGCTTCTCCATTTTACATTTCCAGTAGCAATGTATGAAATGTCAGTTTTTCCACATCCTCACCAATACTCACTATCTATCTGTATGTAATAATATATCTATGTAGATATATTATTTTAGCCATTCAAGCAGGTGGTAGGTATCTCATTGTGGTTTTGATTTGCTTCTCCTTGAGGGCTAATGATGTTTAACATACTTTTATGCACTTCCTGGCCATTTGTAAATCTTGGAATAAGTGACTATTGAAATCCTTGGCACATTTTAAAATCTAGCCCTTTGCCTTTTTACTGTTGAGTTGTAAAAGTTCTTTATACCCTTATCAGATATATGATTTGCAAATATTTTCTTCCATTTTATGGACTCTGCTTTCTTTTCCTTTCTTTCTTTCTTTTTCTATGCCCCCACCCCCTGAGCCCTTTTTACTTTTTATTTTGAAATATGGTCTTGCCGAGTTGCTGAGGATTTCGATAAATTGCTGAGGCTGGCCTTAACCCTATGATCCTCCTATCTCAGTTTCCCAACTACTGGGAATACAGGCAGGTGCCACAATGTCCAGCTGCAACTCTCTGCTTTCGGGATAGTTCCTTTAGAGGCACAAAACTTTAAAATTTTGACCAAGTCCAATGTATCTAATTTTACTTTTGTTGCTTATATTTTTAGTGTCTTTTTTTTTCTTTTGGTACTGGGGATAGGACCCAGGGGCATTCTACCTTTGAGCTGCACCATCAGCCCTTTTTATTTTTTTTATTTTAAGACAGGATCTTACTAAGTTGCTGAGAGCCTCACTATGTTGCTAAGGCTGTTCTCAAATCTGTGATCCTCCTGTCTCAGCCTCCCAAGTATTGGCATTAAAGGTGTGTGCCACCATACCCTGCTGGGTGTCATATTTAAGAAATTATTGCCAAATCCAAGGTCATAGAGATTTATGTTTTCTTCTAGGAGTTTTGTAATTTTAGGTCTTACATGTAAGCCTTTGATCCAATTTGATTTAATTTTGTATATGGTATGAGTTAGGAGTCCAACTTTAACATTTTCAATATAATTTTTAACTTTTTATTTGAAATAACTTTAGACTTAATAGAAAAGTTTCAAAGATACAGTCATTCTTTAGTAATCAGAGGGATTGGTTTCAGGACCCCTGAAGATACCAAAACCCATAGACGCTCAAGTCCCCTAAATAAAGTGGCATAGTACTATTTGCATATAACTGTACTACATCCATATACTCTAAATCATTTCTAGATTACTTGTAATGCTGAGCACAGTGTAGGTGCTATGTAAATAGTTGTTATACTGCATTGTTTAGGGAGTAATGACAAGGTCAGGACACGTTTAGTACACATGCAAATTTTCCCCCTGAATATTTTTGATACACAGTTGGTTGAATCCATGGATGCAGAACCCAAGGATGTACCAGGCTGGCTGTAATCCACGGCTCCTTCTTCAGCAGCTTCACTCAGCTTCCTGTTATCGGCTTATGTAATCATAGTACATTTGTCAAAGTCTAGAAATTATCACTGATATGATTAACTAAATGGCAGACATCATTTGAATTTCAGCAGTTTTTTCCTCTATTATTCTTTTCCTTCCAGAACCCCAGTCCAGGGTCCCATGATGCATTTAATTAAACCTTGATTACCTCAAATACATGACAGTTCTTAGTCTTTCCCTGTTGTCATGCCCTTGACACTTTTGAAGAGTACTCTTTATTTTGCAGAACATCCCTGGATTTGGCTTTGATGTTTTCTCATCATAAGGTTGTGCATTTTTGGCAGGAACACCCCAAAGGGATGCTGTGTGCTCCCTGTGTAGGTCATGGTGCAGATTACCGGGATCACTAGGTTAACGTGGAGTCTGCCAGGTTTCTCTAGCAGAAATTAGCTCTAAATTTTTTTATAATTAATAAGTATCTTATGGGCAGATACTTTAATACTATGCAAAAATACTGACTCCCACAATTTTCGTGCAATAGTTTTAGCATTCTTTGAAGATTCTTGCTTAAGTCTATTATTAGTATAATAATTACAATGTGGTGACTCTCTATTAGGTTCTATAAAGAAAAGCCTTTCTCTTCCTGCTTCTTTTTTTTTGGGGGGGGGGATGGGTGTTGGAACCCAGGGGCATTCTACTTCAGAGCCCTTTTTCACTTTTTTTTTTTTTTTTTTAATTTTTTTGGTACTGAAGGTTGAACCCGTAGGCATTCTACCTCCAAGCTATTTATTTATTATTTTAACCTAACCCTATTTATTTTTTATTTTGAGACAGGGTCTCACTAAGTTGTGGAGGGCCCCATTGAGTTGCTATGGTTGGCCATGAATCTGAGATCCTCCTGTCTCAGCCTCCCAGGTGTGCGTCACCTCACCTGGCTCCCCACCTGCTTCGTATTTATTTATTTAATATTGGTTTGGTTCATTGATGTCTACTGTCTGACCAGAACATCCATCTTTGATTCTCCAGCATCCACTCTGTGATTTCTCAGTTCTGGGAAACTGAGGCCCAGAACTAAGGCTCCAATTCCTGCACGACATGGCTCAGTGCGAGCATCAGGGTGGAGGAGAGGGACAAGTTGGCCAGATGGGAATCTGGGGCTCCCTGGTGTCTGAGGGCTCACCAGGCGGGCAGCCATTGCTCTAGCGGGCCCCATTAGTTATGGAAGCCAGTCCTCACACCGGCTGTGCCTATGGTGACAGCCCAAAGGAAAGTTTGCAGAAAGACCGGGCCTCGGGTTTTTGTTAATAACTCAGGGCAAAGCTGAAAAGGGGGCCTTTCCTACACGAGTCGCTCCACCTGCACCAGCATGCATGTTGCCATCTGTGCACAGCACGCGCTGTCTACTTAGGATTGTCTCCAGGCTGACTCACTAATTTTACCTAAATAAAGGAACTTTTATATCACATCACTGTGATCATAACTGTAGGATTGGGGGTTTGTCTGGTTATTTACGTTTTTTTCAGGGGACATTAAAGTAGGGACATGGCTTTTTTTTTTTTTTTTTGCGGTACTGGGGATTGAACTCAGGGTCGTTCTACCTCCGAGCTATACCCCCAGCCCCATTTTTTATTCTTTATTTTGAAACCGAGTCTCACTAAGTTGCGAGTGCCTCACTAGGTAGCTGAGGCTGGCTGCAAACCCGGATCCTCTGGTCTCAGCCTCCCGAATGCTGGGATTACAAGCGTGCGCCACCACGCCCGGCTCTTTTTTTTTTTTTTTTTTTGAGGTTCTGGAGATTGAATCCAGGGCACTCTTACTGAGCCCTTTTTAATTTTTTTATTTTGAGACAAGGTCTAACTAAGTTGCCCAGGCCAGTCTCAAACTTTCGATCCTCCTGTCTTAGCCTTCCCAGTAGCGGGTGCCACTGTGCCTGGCATGTGGCTGTTAAGCTTTTTGTTGTGTGTGCATGTGTGTGGTACTGGGAATTGAACCCCGGGGCATTCTATCTCTGAGCTACACCCTCAGCTGTTTTTATTTTTTGTTTTGAAACAGGATCTTGTTAGGTTGCTGAGAGTCTCACTGCTTGCTGAGGCTGTCTTCGAACCTGCAATCCTGCCTTAGCCTCCCAAGTACTGGGATCACAAGCGTGTGCCACCACACCCAACCACTGTTAAGTGTTTTAAATGGCATTTCAAGGTTTGTGGGAGGCACGATGCCCACTTGCCAAGAGACGTGGCCACACAGCGGCTCTGCAAGAGATGGAGCACACTAGGTTCTTCCACCTTTGAGTTCAGGGTCAGACTGGACCTGTCCCCTGCCTCAAGCCTCTCTGCACACGGTGTCACATTCAGAAGAAACGTCCCTCCAGCAGCCACCAGAAACTGAGAAGTGATTTAAACCTGCACTCTAGTTCCTGGAAAATTCCAAAGGGAGTGCCATCCCTGCCCACCACCAAGCTTCTTGGCCATCTTCCTAGTTGCTACTGCGCTGTGACAGGTCTCAACGGCAGCTCTGTGTTGGGCTCACAGTGCCTGTGGGGCCTGATGGAGGTGCTTGTGTCTGTGATGCTGGGAGGAGTCTGTGTCGGGAGGTGTCTTGGTAGCAAAGTCGTCTGGGGATGGTCTTGCTCACATATCCAGCAGTCTCTGGGCCAGCAACCGAGAAAGTTCCTGTGATCTTGCAGCCTGAAGCCTCTAGCATAAGAGACATCTAGTCTTGGAAATATGGCCACCACAGCGCTCACCTATGCTTGCTGGTGTTCAGGATCTGGTCCTCTGCTGCCCTGAGCTAGCTGCCTCCTCATTGCTAGCTGCCTTAGACTTCCCAAAAAGATGCATTGCAAAACTCAGTCTAGTGGGCATGGTGGCACATTCCTGTAATCTCAGAACTAAGGTTCGCAGCTAGCCTCAACAACTGAGTGAGACCCTGTTTCAAAATAAAACATAAAATAGAGCTAGGGGTGTAGCTCAGAGGTGGAACCCCTCCTGGGTTCAATCTCTGGTATCCTCCCTCCCCAAATGTGGAAGCAGTCATGGTGGTGTTATTTTATTTCCTGTTGCATCTTTTTTGAGCACCTCAGCTCTGACACCCAGACATGGTAGATTGTCTGATTTCCTGTCCCTCTCCCTGGCATGGTGGTGAAGAATGGGGTCAGAATTTGGAATCTGGCAGAGCAGGATGTGAGTCTTGGTGGTGCCATGTCTTGGGGATGCTAACGTCCCCCGATGTCACCTTCTAGAACTGCTCTGTGAGTTGGTGAGAGGGGGACTTTGTGAACTGGGAAGAGCGTGCAGATGTGACCTAGCTCTGTCATTTGCTATTGCTGGCTGTAGATACTGTCCAGGCAGGTAGCATGGACAGGTGTGTCACATGTCCCAGGGCATGGTGGGGACTGTGGTCCAGAGGGGACAAGCTCAGTGCACCTGGAGGGTGTTAGGAGGCACCTGGGCTCAGCGTGGCCAGATCTGCAGAGGGTTCTAGGAAGCCAGCAACGCCCACAGCCACCTCCAAGAGACTCCTGGTGACCACCCTGCCATGCACCCTTCTTTGGGCCCCCTCAGCTGCACCCCCTGGGCCTCAGGCTTAGCAGTGCTGAGGTCCTCAGGTCATGACCTTTGTCCCCTCACCCCAGTGAAGGGGAGTGGGATTTCTACTGGTGTGACGTGAGCTGGCTTCGGGAGAACTTCGACCACACCTACATGGACGAGCATGTGCGAATCTGCCACTTTCGGAACCACTACGAGGTGAGTGGGGCAGGTGCAGGGGACCAAGCCCATGACTCACGTCACTGGGGTGATGACAAGCAGGAGCTGGCGGGGGGTGCGAGGATCAGAATGGCAACGCATCAGGGAGACTCTGTGGCCTAGACATCTGATGAGCTGAATGGCTTGAGTGTGTGGATTCGGGTCCAAAGCTTGAGGAGCGAGCTGTTTGGGAAGGGGACTTCAGGTGACAGGCTCTGATGTGGGGCTTTGAGGATCAAAGGAGCAGGATGCTTGGGGGATGATGGTGATTTCAGGGCGCCTGCAAACTGAAAAGTTGGGGGTAGAGATAGATGGAAAGTCTGGGAGGAACCCCACCACAAAGATGTGACCAGAGGATCCAGTGGTAGGAGATTTGAAAGATTAATGAAGCTTAGTGGCTAGTAAATATGAACTTTGGAGTCGGGCAGGCCCAGGTCAAGGCCTGGACGTGCCGGCCATTAGTCGGAAACCCCTAACTGATGGGCTTACCCTTGCCAGTACTCCACTGTTTCCCTGCCTCAGTCTCCCTACCTGTGAAGTGGGGGTAATTGTAGATTAGCAGGTTCTGTTTCAGAGTTGCTTTGTTTCTACTGTTTTGTGGGTCAGAGGCTGGAGGCTGGCATTGGGATGTCCAGGCTGAGGTCAGGAGGTGGGGCAAGCCTGGAACAGGAGTCTCACCATGGCCCCACCCACCTTGCTGCCCAGCTGACCCGCAAGAATTACATGGTGAAGAACCTGAAGCGGTTCCGGAAGCAGCTGGAGCGTGAGGCAGGAAAGCTGGAGGCAGCCAAGTGTGACTTCTTCCCCAAAACCTTTGAGATGCCCTGCGAGTACCACCTGTTTGTGGAGGAGTTTCGAAAAAATCCAGGAATTACCTGGATCATGAAACCCGTGAGTGCTGGGCAGGGGCCCAGGGGAGGGAGACGGCAGGGAGCGGGAGTCCCAGGCAGTAGCAGGGATCCTCCATGCCCCTCTGAGCACGGGATCCGCCTGGGCATGCAGGCTGAACGCACTGTCTGCCTTCCCAGAAGGGCCAGCTTGAGTTCTTCCTCTGCAGTGCATAGACCCAGCCACCCTGACCACTGGCACGCAGTAGGTGCCCTATAAGATTTATGGATTGCATGAGTGACCATCAGGATACCAGGGAGGGAATCCAGAGCCTTTTTTCCTGACATGAAAGAATACAGTGGTTGGGCTGTGACAAGCATTTTACTGCGTGCTTGGGAGTAGGTACCACCAGCCCCATCTGAAGAACCTGAGGCCTGGTTATTCAGGCCTTCCACGTGTGCACGTGCCGTATGCCAAGCGCAGACCAAGATGCCGGGCTACAGCTCTTGGCAGTCAGATGTGGTCTCTACTCTCCCTGAAGGCAGACAGCAAGCCAGCCAAGGATTCAAGTGTGGTTATAGGTGTGCTTGGTGAGTGTCTTTAAGGAGAATGGTGTCAGGAGAGGGGATGGGGGAATCTCCTAGTTGGGCAGGCTTCTCAGAAGTGGGAGACTGAGTTCTGAGGCCAAACCCCTTGGTTCAAATACTAACTGTACCATGTATTAGCTATGCCTTAGGCAGACTACTCAACTTCTCTGTGCTCCAGTTTCCCATCTGCAAAATGGGAAAAACTAAGCCAGGTGTGGTGGCGCATGCCAGTAATCCCAGCACTTGGGAGGCTGAGACAGGAGGATCACAGGTTCAAGGCCAACCTCAGCAACTTAGCGAGGCCCTCAGCAACTTAGTGAGATCCTGTTTCAAAATAAAAAAGGATGGGAGTGTAACTCAGAGGTAGAAGAACCCTGGGTTCAATCCCCAATACAACAAAAAGAAAAAAGTGGGAAGAACTCTAATACCTGTTTTGAGGCTGTGTTGTGTACTCAGCAAGTTAACACAGGTAACACACGTAGTAACTACTCAAAAAATGAACTGGGGTGGCACAGAAGAACACTCCAGGCAGAGGGAGTACTAAGCCTTGCCTTCGGGGTACTAAGCCTTCAAGAACAGGAGTGGCGGGCAAGATAGGAGAGCTCCTGCCAGTGGCACAGCCCTTCCTCGTGCCCAGGCTGTCCTCTTGTCACAAACCACATACCGTCTGTATCAGTCAGCTTTTTGTTGTTGTAACTGAAAGACAACTTAGAGAAGGAAAAGTGTATTTGGCTCACAGTTTCCAAGGTTCAGTCCACGGTTCATTGGCTCCAAAGCAGAAGCAACATGGCAGAAGGGCGCGGTGGGGGAAAGCTCCCAGATCATGGCGACCAGCAAAGAAAAAGAAAGGGGGAGAGGGTGCTGGGGGAGAGAGAGGGCGGCCAGGGACAAGATGTGGTCCCCAAGGGCGTGCCCCAGTGTCCTACTTCCTCCAATTGTGCCCCACCTGCCTGTAGTTTCCACCACTTCCCAACTGTCCATTCGAATTACGAATCCATCAAGTGGGTGAATCCTCTGATGAGGTCAGAGCCCTCGTGATCCAGGCATTGCCCAAAAGTCCACTACTGGACACTGCTGCCTTGGGTACCAAGTCTTCAACACATGAGCTTTGGAGGGAACATGGCAGCTCCAGCCACAATACTGCCACAGCCTCAAAGGGCATCCTCGAACACCCTTATGTTTTGTGGGCTTGAGAAGGTGTCAGGACCCAGGAATGAAGTTGAGGCAGCCCTTCCTTGTGGGGTTGAAGAGTGGGGCCCAGTGGTGACTGACACAGAGTTAAGACAATCAGCACAAGTGCTCGGAGGGGAAACCAGTGCAGAACAGAATAACAAAACAGATGTTCTCAACTGGAACTTCCTGGATCTCTCCCCGGCCCCACCTCTACCTCACCTCTGGCAGGTGCAGAGAGGAGGCTCAGCAGGAGCCACAGGGATTAGGCAGAGGAACACTGTGACCTTCCAGGGGTGGATTCTGGCTCCCAGCATTATCCTCTCTGGCAAATGATAATTTGTGCTAATTGGGAAAGAGCAATTGTGTATTAAGTTGATTCCTTTGCCAGCCCACCGCCTTTGTTAGCAGCAGACACAAGACTGCTTTAATTAACGAGAAGCTTCATGGCTGTGTGTGTGTGTGTGTGTGTGTGTGTGTGTGTGTGTTTTCTCCCCTGAATATATGAGGCACTCTGGGGTGTAGGGAAGTGTCACTTCTAATCAGCAAATCAGCATGGCCTGAGATCCAATTCTTTTTTTTTTTTTTTTTTTTTGCAGTATTGGGATTGAACCCAAGGCATTCTACCTCTGAGCTATACGCCCAGCCCTAATTTTATTCTTTATTTTGAAACAGGGCCTCACTAAGTTGCCGAGGCTGGTCACAAACCTGCAATCCTCCTGTCTTAATCTCCTGAGTACTGGGATTACAGACATGAGCCTCTGATTATTTTATTTTCAGACAGATCTTTCTGAGTTGCCCAGGCTGGCCTCAAACTTGTGATCCTCTTGCCTCACTTTCCAGAATAGCTGAGATTACAGGTGTGCACCATCTCACCTGGCAAGGACAGTGTTTTCGAAGCATAAAATATTGAGGCACAGTGATGCCCACCTATAATCCCAGCTACCTGGGAGGCTGAAGAGGGAGGATCACAAGTTCCAGGCCAGTTGGAGCAACTTGAGAATCCCTGTCTTAAAAAAAAAAAAAAAAAAAAAAAAAGTACATTTGATTACAAAGGAAAGCAATTATGTTGAAAAACAATTACCAAACTGGGTCTCCAACAAACAGATGCCAAGACAGACTCAAAATGCCAGAGTTTTTCCTGAGAGAGAAAACATGGAGGGGGCTGGGAGAGTCTGGGCGAGCTGTCCCACCTCAGTGGAGAGAAGGAGGGCAGGAGGTTGGGTGGAAGTTCCTGCTGCTGTGTAGCATGAGGAAAGCTCACCAGGTCCAGGGAGGACTCACACTGTTCGAAGAGTCCCTGTCTCTCAGGAATTCTCCCCTTAGTCACCAGTGGAACAGCCCTGGCCCGGAGCCTGGGGTCTCAATGCATCTAGCACATAGCTGGCACTCTCAGGGATTGCTCTCCTGCAGCTGGAGGCCTGGGTGGTGTGTGTACCCCACTGCCATGCACACTATTAAAAAATTCTTTGTGCTATAGTAATAGGTGTTTTTTTAAATTAACCATTAAAGAACCTAACAACAGGCTCCAGCGCTACCATAATTTCAAAGTCACAAGGCACATAAACACTAGTTTGAGATATCTGCAATAATTGTAATGTGATATAAAAATAACTGATTTCTTCTGATGGCAAAGTTGTGGGCATGGCTAATACTCCCATGATGTGCCGCCTGTACTCATCATAGAAAGAAATGCAGAAAGTCTGGTTGGGAGGTGAAAATATAGATGAATGCTTTTTCTCATTCAAGTTTATAGACTCAGGGAATGTTCTTTAATGAAAAACAGTTTATCCAGGAATGGCTTATTGGGTGGCTTAACAACCCCATCCATTCCTAGTCCAGTAGGCAAGCTGCTCCTCTACGTCACACGGCGGCTTGTAGCTTCAACTCCTTCGGGGAGAAAGGGATGCCCTGGCTTTCCCAGAAATCCCTGCAGCACCCTGCAGGCCAGTGCCTGAACCAGTCATATGGCAGTAGCCTGGGACCACCAAGAGGGCTCAGAGCTTCCCAAAGGCAGGGCCACCAGGAGGAGCTGATGTGGACTGTTAACCAGAACTAAGAGGGAGTGGCTGCGCGGGAGATAGCAGCATTGTGTTCAATACATGCTGAATGCCACTCAATGACTGTCACATGACGACTGTGGCCCCCCGGGGCCAGGCAGGTCTGGCACGGAGACGAGAATTATAAGTGGCTACAGTTGGCACAAAATCAGAGTTGTGGTTTATTCTAATAAATAATATTCAAATAATATTTTTAAATAATATTTCAAATAATATTTTTAATCACAAATGCTTTTTTTTTTTTTTTTTTGTGGTACTGGGGATTAAATCCAGGAGCATTCTACCTCCAAGCTACACCCCAAGACCTATTTTTTATTCTTTATTTTGAAACAGGGTCTCACTAAGTTGTGGAGAGCCTCACTAAGTAGCTGAGGCTGGCCACGAACCCAGATCCTCCTGTCTCAGCCTCCCAAGTACTGGGATTACAAGCGTGCACCACCACACATGCTCACAAATGCATCTTTTTATATATCCAATTATGTTCCTTTCAAACTCTCAAGTAAGATAGATGTTCCCAGAAGTGGCCCCTCATTGGTCATGTGGTTTTGTGTATCCCTGCCACTTTGCAAGAAGTCCATGAGCTCTGCGCTTATTGTGGGATAACCCGGTCTCACTCGTGGGTCCTTGGCCTCACATGATAAAAAGAATTTTAACACGTGCCATTTAGGAACAAAAAGTAGGAATTTATTTAGGAAAATAAGGGAAGGGGGAGAAAAACAGGTGAGCGGACATCTTCCTGTCCAGATGCGCTTTTCAGGTCCCAAGAGGCGGAGGCGTGCTATAGCTCCTTTTTTAATACGCTTTTAAGAGGGGTGGGCACAGAAGAAGTCTGGACCTCCTCCTTCTTCAGGTATAGGTGGAAGGATAGGTAGGCGGTCCAAATTGGGTAGGTGGTCCAAATTGAGTCCTTCCTCTTTTTCAGGTTTTAAGATGGGTCTGCTCTTGGCTGTAAATTTCCGGTGTCCTTTGTCCTGGCTCTTAGGTGGGGGTCGGGGTTTTAGGAGATTAGGGTAGGGAATCTCCTAAGGATGGAGCTGAAGCGCTTTAGTTTTAGGTGTTTATATTAAAGTGATATTTTTACTTTTCCTTCCCATTTGTCTCCTTCCTGCCTACTTATTTCTTCTATCCTACGTCAGGCTCATAAAGCGCAGATTTAACCCTCCTGGCTTTGTCACCTGTAGCTGGTAACTTTGGGCATCTCTATTCATTGGTTTCCTTGGCTGAAAATGCAAATAACACCAAAGACTATGTCATAGGTTAATTTTTAAGGCTTAGATGAGGTAATGTGTGTAAGTCCTTGGGCCTGGCACAGAGTGGCATGGGCTTAGTGCTTGATGCTAATATCACCATCGTTATGAACCTGGTTATCTACCGCTGAGTAACAGGCAAAGGGAGTGACTTGGAACAACAATAGCGTCTTATTTTTCGCTCACAAGCCTCCGTTCTGGGTGGCATTTGGCAGGAAAGACTCATCTGTGCTGCTGCAGCAGCTGGGGCTCCCGGAGTCTGGAGTGTGTTTCCCAGCCTCCCCGAGCCGTTTGCGGGCAAGTTGGTGCCGGCTGTTGGCTGGGACTCAGCCAGGGATGAGGCTGGAGATTCAGTCATACTCCATGAGAGCCCCTCCATGTGATATGGACTTCTTCACAGGATTCGGCTGGGTTCCCAGGGCTGCCATCCGGACAGACAGCTGGGGAGAGGCCACCTTGCCTTTTGTGATTGGCATCAAAATTCATGCAATGTCTCTTCTGCCATATACCAATAGTGGAGCCAGTCCCGAAAGCCCACCCAGATGCCAGGGGAGGGACATGGGTGTTGCTGTTTGCAGAGGAGTTCTGGAGAGTATGTGGGGCTGGAGATGTTGTTGTGATTGTTTTTGGAAACTACCATCTGACAGAGCTGTAGGTGATTTCCAGTCTTAACAACACTGATGTTATTACTGTGCAGGAAGTTGATTTTTCATTTTTAGGATTATTCCTCGAGGAGGGCATCTCTGGGAACAGGCTTGTCAAGTTACTAACAATGGTTCAAACAATAAAGATGTTTCATTATCTCACATAAAAAGAAAGCTGGAGGTTGGCAGTTCCAGGTCAGGGATGTGTGCAATGATGTCCTTCACGGCCCAGGCTCCCTCTCCTCGTCTGCTCTGCATCTGCAGTGTGCTGGCTTTTATCATCAGACTTGTCACCTCCTGTATATGAGATGGCTGCAGACATCACCTCCCAGAAAATAGCATTCAAAGAAAGATTGAAGGGACAGACATTTCTTCCTATATCTCTCTGTCTCTGAGTCTCTCTCGATTTCTTTTCCTCCTTTCCTCGTATTAGCCCTTCCTCCCTCCAAAATTGTGTGTGTGTGTGTGTGTGTGTGTGTGTGTGTGTGTGTGTGTGAGATACTGTAGCTTGAACCTAGAGGCTATTCTACCTATGAGCTACACCCCCAGCCCTTTTTATTTTTTCTTTTGAAACAGGGTCTTGCTAATTTACCACGCACTGCCTCGATCCTGTGATTCTCCTATCCCAGCCTCCCAGATACTGGATACAGGCGTACAACACCACATCCTGCTCCTCCCTAATATTTTTAACATGGAGGAAAATCTTGCCAGAATCACTGAGTAGATGTCTCCTTAGGTCTCATTGGCCAAAACTAGTCACATGGTTTCCACTAGTTGCAAGAGAAGCCAGGAAACCAGTATCTAGCTTTTTTGGCCGCTACCCTGAGAGGGGGCTTTGTCTGCAGAACAGAGAGCAGGGGGAATGGCTATAGGGAAGCAACTGGCTAGGGTGGAGATGGAGCTCTGCGATCAAGAGGTATAAACCTTGAAAAATACTTATTAATTGAAGTGAAATAAAACTTTTAAAAGTGCCCAAGTGCTTGTACAGAAAGCCTCAGCGGGCCAGGTGGACCACACTCAGAGAACAGAGGGAAATGTGAGTTTGCACTTTGTGCTGGAGAAGAGAAGGCTTAGGGAGAGCTGCTCTGTAGCTGCAGATAACTACGGGGCAGTTCTGACACCTCGGTTTATTCTGGAAGACCCTAGAAGCCAGACCAATACACGAGCTCTAAGTTATAGCTAAAGCATAATGTCCAGCACACAGTAGGTACCCAGAGTACTCCTTTTGTATGACTGTGACAAAATGGACTGTTTGGGGGGTGAGGAGAGGGTAGTAAGCTGCTGAGCATGTGCAAGACCCATTATGGAAGGACCACTGCAGACACTTCCTCACGGGGGATTGCTGCCTTGCCTCTGTAGATATTAAGGATTCTTCCCCTCACCTCTATGAGGCTGTGAATTATCCATGCTGGGTTCAGGAAAAGCAGACTGATTTCAGTATTAGCCGAAGCAAAACCTAATTAGGAAGGCAAATTGATTTCCAAAAAAAGAATTGGATGATACGTTCCCAGGACTGTTAGAAATGGTTTTTTAATTGTCTGTTCTTTTGCATTATTCATGCAGATGTATGTCTTCGGGAGCTAGGGAGCTAAGTCAGCCTCTGAGGCTGTCTCCCCCCGCTGCTCACCCTCCAGCCTGAGCACCTTTTCTGTTCCAGCCCCTCTAGGGCTGAGCTGGGTCTTTCTTCTGAGCACAGCTGGGGCCCCTGGGAGATGGACAGAGAGGTGCCAGGGAAGGGCCCAGGCCTGGAGGCTGCGGAGGAACTGCCGAGCTGAGAGCTGCCTTTCTGTCCCCAACCCCAGGTGGCTCGGTCCCAGGGCAAGGGTATCTTCTTGTTCCGGAGACTGAAGGACATCATGGACTGGAGGAAGGTGAGCTCGTCTGCCTTCCTTCCTGAACCCCTTCTGCCCTCCAGGAGGAGGGGCCCTCCAGGAGGAGGGGCCCTCCTTTCTGTCCTCCAAGCTCAGAAGGCGGCAGAGGGACACTACCACAGGCCTGCATCTCTGGAGTCCGGATTGTCTGAGTTAAAATCCTGACCTTGTATTCCGTAGCTGTGTGGCCTAGGGCAAGTAGGAATCCTGGGTCGAATCCTGCCTCTGCGTCGTTAAGGAAATTACTGAAGTCCTCTGGTCCTTGGCAGTGAAATAGGGCCCGGGGCAGGTGGGGAGGAGCAGGGTGACCCAACCCTGGCAAGTTCAACAGCAGGTGCTTAATAATTGCATCTCTCCCATACCGTGTCCCTATTCTCCCCATGCAACCATCAGGGCACTGCCTGCAAGAAGCTCCCCAGCCTGGAGGCCCAGCCCGCCCGCAGTGCCATCAACCCGTCTGGCAGCCATGTGAGTAGAGGTGGGTGGCCCGGCTGCTCATGTGGGGAGTGGTGTGGGTGCCCCACGAGCCAGAAGCCCTGAGCTCCAGGCTCCCCACACTGGGCCACTGTGTGAGTCCAGCAAGTGCGTGACCTTTGTCTTTGGACCTCTGTTCTTCACAAGGTTCCTGTGGAGGGGACCGTGGGTGGGAAAGGACTTTGCAGACTAGGGGTGGAGGCTTTGCACATGTGTGAGGATGTCTTCCCGAGCTGCACAGGCAGGTAGAGGAGGGATAGGGACGTCCCTGGGCAGCACCACTGCTAGAACTTTCTGCAGCAATGGAGGTGGTGTGTGGCTGCATTTCCCAGGAAGCTGACCACAGCTGCTCAAGGACTGGAGGTTCCTCCTTTCCTTTTTTAACATTGGGAAAAGACCAGGGTATAGTTCAGAGGTAGAACATGGGCTTAGCAGGCACAAGGTCCTGGGTTTGACCCATAACCCATACACAGACACACACACACAAAAAGGTAAACCATGTATAATGGAAAAGTTGCCACTTTAACCCCTTGTTAGTGCACAGCTGGCATTGTGAGCATTCGTATGGTTACACAACCATTGCCACTATCCAGCTCCAAAACTTTTGCAACTCCCATCCCTCCACTCCGGCCCCTGACAACCGCCATTCCACTCTGTCCCCACAAGATTGCCTACTCTAGGCACTTGGTACAAGTGGAGCCTTACAATATCTGTTCTTTCATGTGTGGTTTATTTTACTTCATCAAAATGTCTTTAAATTTCATCCATGTTGTAGCATGTAATTTCATTTTGTTTTATTGAACTTAAATGTAATGTAAACCTCCACATGTGCCAGTGGCTGTCGTACTGGGCAGCATAGATCTAGAGGTTAAATTCTTAGGCTCTGGGACCAGAACATGTGGGTCAACACCTGAGCTATTCCACTGACCAGCTGTGTGACCATGGGCAAGTCACTCCACATCTCTGTGCTTCAGTCTTTATTGATAAAATGGAAATCACATTAATACTTATCTGAGAAGGTTGATTCATTTAATGACCAAATAAGATAGGTCAGCTGGGCACAGTGGCACATGCCTGTAATCCCAGTATTTGGGAGGTTGAGACAGGAAGATTTTAGGTTTGAGGCCAGTACATGGTAACATAGTGAGATCCTATCTCAAAATAAAAAATAAAAAGGGCTAGGGTTGTAGTTCAGAGGTAGAAACCTCCTGAGTTCAATCCCCACTACCACACATACACAAATAAGACACCCCAAGTACAAACACAAGTCCTAGTACAGAAGAAATGCTCAATAAATGTTTATATTATTTCAACAAGGACCTAAGAAGTTCCGATGACCAGAAAGACGAGATACCTGTGGAGAACTACGTAGCTCAGCGTTACATCGAAAATCCCTACCTGATAGGAGGTAAGATGGCTGTCTTGACTCCCTGCCCTCCTGACTAGTCAAACAGTCAGTCAGCAAGCCTTGACTAGCCTCCTGCCAACGGCCCAACCCAATACCGGGAGTGAAGGCATGCAGGGACAGAGGTGAGCCCTACACTCACCCACCTCTTAGTCATTGTCCGCACAGTTCCCTCTGCCCTTCCCACTCCTTTCTTGGTGCAAAAATAATCTTTGAGAGCCCATTCATTCATTCATTCACTCATTCATTCATGCTTCATCTGGCAAATATTTATTTATTCACTTATTTTCACTTACTCATTTTTTGTGGTACGGGGATTGAACCCAGGGGCATTCTACCTCCAAGCTATACCCTCGGTCCTATTTTATTATTTTATTTTGAAATGAGGTCCCGTTAAGTTGATGAGAGTCTCACTACTTGCTGAGGCTGTCCTTGAACCTACTATCATCCTGCCTCAGCCTCCCAAGTACTGGAATTACAGGCATGTGCCACCATACCTGGCTCTGGCAAATATTTATTAAGAGCTTCCTCAGCGCCAGCCTCTGTCCTGGGTGCCTGCTGCCCACTCTACTCTCATGGAGTTTCTGCACCAGATGTACAGACAGCAGTACACCAGAAAATGAGTAAACAAAACAAACCCACCAGCAGCAGGTGTTCTGCAGCAAATTAAGCAGGACGAGGGGACAGAGTGTGTCTGATCAGGAGAGCCTTCAGAGGAGAGAATGTGTCCTGAAATCCAAAAGACACCTAAGAGTTGCCTGGGGGTCTATTTGGAGGGGACTGAGGGAACTAGAAGGCGAAGGCCCTAGGATGGGTTCCCTAGGCGAACCCTGCATCTGCCCAGCCCACCCAGGGTCTGCAAACAGCAGGCATGGGGGTTGTGCTGGGGTCTTGGCTAGGGGTGGGGGGCGGGGCACCATCGCCACAGCAGTGGTGCACTTGCCTCCCAGACTCCAGGGGCAGTGACCTTCCCCAGGGGCAGGCCCGGGCCTCCTCCTCTCTTCTCTGCCTCCCCTGTGGCTTTTATCTTTTTATTTTGATTATTTTTTTTTTTTGCAATGTGGGGGATTGAAGCCAGGCCTTGCCTGTGCTCTGTGAGCCTCCACCACAGAGACACACCCCACCTCACCCAGAGTTCTGGAAGCCCTTTGGCCACCCCTCCCCTCCTTCCTGGTCCTGGACACTCCCTTTGGTGGTTCCCCAAGGCTGGCAGAGTAGACCCCAAAGACCCGGCCCTGTCCACCTCTTCATCCTGCCTCCTTCTTTTCTGGCTTGGCCAGGCTCTCAGATCTCCTGGGGCTTCTCTTCATCCCGATGCGCCAAGTCATTTTAGGCCAGGCAAGCACCTCTTCCCACGAGGCCTTCTTTGTCCCGCCATGACCCCAGCCCAGCATCCTCTCCTGTGCCTTGTGTGGTTTTACTGGGAAGCCCTACTAGCGGGGACTCCTGCCTGCCTGTCCACTGCTGCCCCCCTGACAATCACACAAGTCAATTTTCTTTGCCTGACAGGACGCAAGTTTGACCTGAGAGTCTACGTGCTGGTGATGTCGGTGAGGCGTTAGGCAGGGCTCCTCCAGCAGGGCAGGGCAGGGGCCATTCCGGAGCAGCTTGCGTGAGCTCTTCGGGTTTTCTCTCTGCCTGGGGGATCCCAGGGCTGGAGGGGGCATCTAGGGCTGGGATGGGGGCAGGCAGACATACCCACGCGTCTAGACTGTCCCTCCATCTGTCCTTTATTCATTCATTCCTCCATGGCAACCACGGTGAACATTAACTGAGCACCACTCAGCACCAGCTGTAGTACTTAGCAGGTTGTAGCTCACAATCCCCCTAGTAACCAGGTTGGTAGGTTCTGTTATGATCCTCATTTTCACAGATGAAACAGATAAGGCCACACAGTGGGTGACTGTCAGATCCAGACAGCTGGCCCTAGGGCTTACTCTCTTAACCAGAGAGGTGCTGTACTCCTTCCACCTGCCCGTTCGTTCGTTCATTCATTCATTCAATAAGCAGGTTAAATCTTCACAGTAGTTTGCTCTGCATTGGGCACTAGAACACAGTGTCAGAGACAGGTCAGCCCTGAGCTCAAAGTGTGGCGGGGGTGGGGGGTGTTGCACGAAATGTTCCCTTCTGCATCCCCACCCCAGGGAAGGAGGGGGTGGAGGATGGAGTCAAAGGATGGGTACAGCTGACACAGATGCTCCCAGGAAGGGCGTGCTCACGGTTGCACGCAGGCACAGAAGTGGTGAAGTGCGTGTCCTTCCCTTTCCCCCTTCCATCCCTCTCCACCTCAGTACATCCCGCTTCGGGCCTGGCTATACCGGGATGGCTTCGCCAGGTTTTCCAACACCCGCTTCACACTGAGCAGCATTGACGACCAGTGTATCCTGTGACCCGGGGTGCCACACACCCGCCCATCCCCAGGGAACTTCCCCACCCTCCAAATGTTTGCTGGGTGGGATCCAGGCACAAGAGACACAGGCAGGCTCCATCCTTTCCTTCCTGGTCCTAGGGGGGTCACCCCAGGGGAGCAGAGTAGCTGCCCCCACCTGTTTTGCCCCATGTTGGCTTTGGTGGGGTGTCTGACTCTCATGATTCTTCATATACCTGGGATTTGCCTCTTGGGAGAATGTTTGCCTCCTTTCCTGGGCCCTTTTTTCGGTGCCTAGTTGCATTTGAATGGCTCACTCATTCATTCAAATGCAACACCATTTTTACCCATTCGATTGGCAGAGACCGAAACTCTGATAACACACTGTTTTGGCAAGGCTAGGGGAATACACATGTTGCCAGTGGGAGTGTAAACGGGTGCAACCCCTTAGAAGGCAGTATGGTAAATATCTACCAATGCCAAATGCACACATGCTCTGAGCCAACAATTCTGCTTCTGGAGATTTATCCTACAAGTATATACACGGTGTAGGAAAAGACAGGCTTAAAGGCTATTCATTGCACAGCTTTGTGAGAGCAAAAAAGTAAGAAGCAATAAAATAAATGGTGCATTTATACAGTGGAATACTATGCAACTGTTAAATGGAAATAGGAAAGCGCTATAGGTACAGATAGGAAACAGTCTCCAAGATGTATTGTTAATTGGAATAAACTCAAAGTATAGAACCATAAAAAGTATGCTGCCATTCATGTTTGAAATTACATGTCTTATCTGTGCATAGACATCTCTGAAGGACGGTCAAGAAACTGAAAACAGGACGAATAGAGCTGAATTTACTCTCCATGCTAATTTTTTTAAACATTGAATAATTCAAATTAAATAATTCCTAGTTGGGCATGGTTTTTAATGGTAATATTACTCGTGAATATCCAAACCATAAATCTTTTTCCCAAGAACTTTTCATCAGCTTTGATATACTGAAGGCGAGGGGAGAAACTGGAAACTGGCTGGGGTGTAGCTCAGGGGTACAGTCTGTCCTAGCATGCACAACCATGGCTTTAATTCTAGCACTGAAGGAAAAGAAAATAAAGAAAAATAAATAAAATCCAAGCCAGGCCTGTTGGTGCATGCTTGTAATCCCAGTACTTGGGAGGCTGAGACAGGAGGATCACAGGTTCATTGTGGCCAGCCTCAGCTACTTAGTGAGGCCTTCCCTGTTTCAAAATAAAGAATTAAAAATAGGGCTGGGGATGTAGTTCAGAGGTAGAATGCCCCTGGGTTCAATTACCAGTACTGGAAAAAAAAAAAAAAGAAAAGAAAGGAAGGAAGGAAGGAAGGAAGGAAGGAAGGAAGGAAGGAAGGAGAAACATTTCATCTCAGAGAGAAGAAATGAATGTGTGAAGGAGCAGGGATAGAAAAGAAAAGAGATATTTCCTTATATACATTTTTATACTTTTTCTATCTTGAACATTTTTTTCTTTTCAGTACTGGGGATTAAATCCAGGCACATGCTAGGCAAGTGCTCTACCGCTGAACTATACTCCTAGCCCATATTTTGTATCTTTTGATCTTTGAGCATGTCAATACATATCTAAAAGTATACAAATTTTAGCTGGGTGTGGTAGTGAACGCTTGTAATCCCAGTACTTGGGAGGCTGAGACAGGAGGATTCAGGTTCTTGGCCAGCCTCAGCTACTTAGTGAGGCCCTCTGCAACTTAATGAGACCCTGTTTCAAAATAAAGAATAAGTAATAGGCTAGGGGTGTAGCTTGGAGGTAGAATGCCCCTGGATTCCATCGCCAGTACTGCAATATATATATATACATACACACACACACACATTTTAAAAAGTTTTAAAGATTTTTAGGCCTGAGCTTTATAAAAAAAAAAAGGGAGCCGGGCGTGGTGGCGCATTCGGGAGGCTGAGACCGGAGGATCCAGGTTCACGGCCAGCCTCAGCTATCTAGTGAGACACTCCGCAACTTAGTGAGACTCGGTTTCAAAATAAAGAATAAAAAAATAGGGCTGGGGGTATAGCTCGGGGGTAGAACGCCCCTGAGTTCAATCCCCAGTACCGCAAAAAAAAAAAGGAGGGGGTGCAGGAATGCTGATGCATGCCTATAACACAAGATTACAGGTTCAAAGCGAGCCTCAATAGCTTAGTGAGGCTCTCAGCAACTTAGTGAGCTAACTCGGCAGGTCTAGATTACCTGCACACAGAAGATAATGCGCTATGGAAATGGAGAATGAAGCTGCCAGGCTTGGCTTGGGGACCCAGCCAGTGTTTTCAGCTGGTTCACATCTCTCTGCCTCAATTTCATTATTCAAGTGCGTGTCCGAGGTAATGTATGCATTGCCTGCATGTAAGACAGGATTGGCCCTTCTGAGGACATTTTACTTTTTTTTCTACTTTGCCGACTTCATTTCCAGTGTGTTTATTTTATAATTATAACAAGCATTTATTACATGCAAGTCATCAAATTTGGTTTAGTTTTATTGCCACCTAATTTTTTATTAAATTAAATAATACATGCACAGCATGTAGAACAGTGACTACTAGCTTGACCCCCTCCGTAAACATTAACGGTCCTCCCTCCCATTTATGAGTGTTCACACATCTCTGGGCATTAAACACACGGAGCCCTCTCTCAGAGGCAGCAGCTATTTAATGAGGCTTTGCTCATTAAATATTCACAGT
Source organism: Graphiurus murinus (assembly GCA_004027655.1). NCBI lineage: Eukaryota > Metazoa > Chordata > Mammalia > Rodentia > Gliridae > Graphiurus > Graphiurus murinus. The sequence continues at coordinate 30,532 of PVLC010004946.1, read as the reverse complement.
GAGTACACATTATTTTCCATCCCTTTCTTTTAAATTGTTTTTAATTTTTAAATCTGGAAACATTAAAATGAATAGGAGATTGCAGGAAAGACTATAACAGTTCTATGCGTCTACCACAGGATTTGACAGCAATATTTTGCTAATTTGCTTCAGATATTACATACCAACTTTTAAAGTAATAAAGTAATTTTGGGATCACAAAATAATAAGAAAATAGCTGGGCCTGGTGGCACATGCCTATAATCCCAGTACATAGAAGGCTAAGATAGGAAGATCAAGACCAGTAGCACATGGTAACTTAGTCAGACCCTGTTTCAAAATAAAAAATAAAAAGGGCTGGGAATGTAGAATGTCCCTGGGTTCAAACCTCAGTACCACAAAAAGAAATATATATATATATATATATATATATATATATATATATATATATATATATAACCTTATTTTAATATATGACATATATTTTACACCCAATTATTCTTGTATACACACATATATGCATACATACACAAAATACAAAAATATTATCTGAAACACTATATAGTGAATAAGTAGAAACAACTTAAATCCCTTAAAGGGCTTTAAGGAGGATGAAATGAATTATAAAATATCTACATGATGTTGTGCCTCTGCTGACAACAATGAAGTATATGAAAAGTGAAGACATTTCTAAGTGTCTTAGACTATTAAGTGAAAAAAAAACCAACACAAATAGGTGTGGTGGCGCACGCTTGTAATCCCAGTTCTTGGGAGGCTGAGACAGGAGGATCACAGGTTTGCAGTTAGCCTCAGCTACTTAGTGAGACACTGTTTCAAAATAAATTTTAAAAATATAGGGTTGGGGGTGTAGCTCAGAGGCAGAATGCCCCTGAGTTCAATCCCCAGCACCACATAAGAAAAAAAAAAAAAGTACAAGGTATAGAATTGGTGATCTCATTTTTGCTTTTTAAAAAAGTATGTTTCTGTTTAGGAAAAAGTACCAAAGAGTATTCATCATTTACTCAGTTATTAACTCTGAAAACTACAGAGGATTAATATCAGGCAAGGAAACATTTATTTTCAGCTTTATACATTTCCTTGTGTAATGCATGATTTCTACAACTGACATGCTTCACTCTAATAAAGATAATAAAACATTTGAAGGATATAGTTTTCATCATAAAAGTAGTACAGCTCATTAAAGACAAATTGGGACACTCAAGAAAGTACAAAAAGGAAAAGAAGCCTTAGGTACGTTTTTCTAGAGACAACTACATATAATTTGGATGTATTTCCTTCCAGGTTCATTTGTAGAGTTTTTTGGATTGTCATTTAATTTTTATATATGAGTGATCATGGTATAAATATAATCCTTTTTCACTAGACATTATCATCAGTATTTTCCTTGTACACATTTTTATTATAAAATGTTCCATTGAGTGGAATTTTCTGGTTTACTAATCTGTGTTGCAGGCACCTAGGAAGTATTCAATTTCTTGCTCTTATGACATACAGTGCTGCAAAGGAACATTTTTGGTAGTGTGTGTGTGTGTTTGTGTGTGTGTGTGTGTGTGTTTGTGTGTGTGTGTGTGTGTGTGTGTGTGTGTTTTACTGGGGATTGAGCCCAGAGGCATTCTACCTCCGACCTACATCCCCAGCTCCACCCCCCGCCCCCCCCCCACCTTTTTTGCAGTACTGGGGATGGAATCTGGGGGCATTCTACCTCTGAGCTACAGCCCCAGCCCTATTTTTTTATTCTTTATTTGGAAACAGGGTCTCACTAAGTTGCAGAGGGCCTCACTAACCAGCTGAGGCTGGCTGAGAACCAGCATCCTCCAGTCTTAGCCTACCAAATGCTGGGATGACAAGTGTGCGCCACCACGACCAGCTCCCCTCCCCCCTTTTAAGTTTTGTTTTGAAGCTGTCTTACTAGGTTGCTGATAATCAAGGAACTGAGCGTACTGAGATTACAGGCATGTGTCAGTACGCTCAGTTCCTTTGGCAAACCTTTTATTGTATGTAAGATTTTTCCTTCAAATGGTGTCAGACCCGAATGCCAGGTCAAGGGCATCTGGCTAGATTCCTCCCTGAAGAATTCTTGATATTTTTACTACGCATCCCCCATTAGCGCACTCATTTCACCCCAGATCTTCAGTGTTGGGGGAAATATTTTTATTATCATTATTATTATTTATTTATTTTTGTGGTGCTGGGGATTGATCCCAGGGGCATTCTATCTCCTCCAGCCCTGTTTTATTTTTATTTGGAAACAGGGTCTCACTAAGTTGCTGAGGCTGGCTGCCAACCTGCGATCCTCCTGTCTCAGCCACCTAAGTACTGGGATTACAGGCATACACTACCACACCTGGCAGGCAGTCATTTTTAAAAAGCCAGTTCTTAGACCATGGGCACATTCAGGTGAAGCATATGTGGACATTTATTATGCGATTCTTGCAACCGTTCTGAATTTTTCAAAAAGAAAAGATGAAAAGATTTAAGTGACTCTGTGAGGAGGCAGGGCTTTGCCTCAGAACTTGTATCCTCTCCAAGTTGCATTTCCTCCACTTCATCCCTGGTAAATTGTGTGTCATCATCTCTTACTAGAAACCTTGAGCATCTTCCCAGATGGTCTTCTACCAGTTATGTTTTCTCTTTTGTGTTTTCCCAGCCTTTATTTATTAGGGTCATAATGTCTCATTGCTGAAAATTTATGTGAGATTTTTATGCAACAAATATCAGACTGTCACATTCACTACAATCTTTTCTCTAATTATGTCTCCCCTTAATGTTTGCCCTGACATGTGATTATTTCTATTTTCACATAGTTGACTACACAGTTGTCCAGTGAGTTTTCTCTGTCATTTCTAAGCAAAGAAAATTCTTTTCCCCCTAAAGATTTCTCAACCAAGCAGCTTCACTTCCCTATGGGTTGATTTTTGATTGCTTAATTTTTTGTTTGTTTTAGTTTTAGTTTTAGTGATATTGGGGGTTGAACCCAGGGGCATTCTACCTCTGAGCTACATCACCACCCCCCCTTTTATTTTTGAAACAGGGTCTTGCTAGGCTGCTGACAGTCTCACTAAATTGTTGAGGCTGGCTTTGAACCTGTGATCCTCTTGCCTCAGCCTCCCAAGTACTGGGATTACAAGTGTGAGCCACCACACCCAGCTGCTTGCTTACTTTGTTTCCTGACTCTTTGGTCCACGAGGCTGTCTGTGGAGGGGAGGCTCTGAGGCAGGCTGACCTGCCGCCAGCTCTCTCAGCCTCTGCTTCTCTGCTCCTAGGGAAGGCCCTGATTCTCCTCCCCTGCAGGCAGGAACATTGTGGGAAGTGGAATCCATTGTTTCCTTCTTCAGTAGGGAATGACTGCTCCAAAACCAGTAGTTCACTTGGCCTGAGTGTCTTCTTTCTCTCCCTCTCCCTCTCCCTTTCCCTCCCCAATTCCTTCTCCCTCTCCCTCTCTCTCTCTATTTAATGTACATATATATATATATATATATATATATATATATTTTTTTTTTTTTTTTTTTTTTTAAAGCCAGGCATGGTGGCATACCTGTAATCCTAGTACTTGGGAGGCTGAGACAGGAGGACTGCAGACACAAGATTACAGTCTCAGCAACTTAATGAGGCCCTCAACAATCTAGCAAGTCCCTCTTTCAAAATAAAAAAATAATGCATTGATGGTATAGTGGTGAGCATAGCAGCTTTCCAAGATAAAAAATGAAAAGGGTTGGGGGTATAGCTCAGATGTAGAATACTCCAGGTTCAACCCCAGTACCAGAAAACAATAATAATAACAGTTTTATTGGGATATAACTGAGCTTCATATGTGATATCTTTATATATTGAGATACAGATCAAACTATGGGGTATAATTCATATACTGCACAATTCACCAGTTAAAGCACACAAAATGGTTTCCATCACATCATGTCATTCGCACAATCAGAACATTCCCATCATTCCCCCAAAAGAAACCCCACACCCGTTAGTCATGACTCCCCACACCCTCGATCCTCCACCCACCCTTTGCAACATGTTCTGTCTCTGCACTTGCTTTTCTGGGCAGCCCGTCTAAGTGGAAGCCTGTGCTGTGTATCTTTTGTGTCTGACTTCTTTCATTTAGATGGTGTTTTCAAGCTTCCTCTGTGTTGTAGCCTGTAGCACTCTCCCTCTCTACTCTTCTCTTGGCAGTAATGGGGCTTAAACCAAATTCTCACCTGTGCTAGGCAAGCACTCTACCACCGAGATAGGATCCCGCTAAGCCCAGGCTGGCCTCCAAATGTGAACCTCCTGCTTCAGTCTCCAGAGTCACTGGGATTATACTTCCTCCTTATTGCCAAACAGTATTCTATTGTACGGATACACCACAGTCAATAAAGGGGGTATAACACTTTATTTATTGATGAGCATTGGAGTTGCTTCCACTTTTTGGCTATTATGAAAAATATTGCTTTGCAAATTTCATATACAAAAGGGCAAGGGTGTGGCTCAGTGGTAGAGCATTTGTCTAGCATGTGTGAGGCTCTGAGTTCAACTCCCAGTACTGCAAAAGAGAGGACAAGCAAGAGAGAATTTCATATACAAGTTTCTGTTTTTGTTTTTCCCCCCGTCCTAGGGATTGAACTCAGGGGCATTCTACCTCTGAGCTATATCCCCAGCCCTATTTTTCATTCTTTATTTTGAAACAGGGTCTCACTAAGTTGCAGAGGGACTCACTAAGTAGCTGAGGCTGGCCATGAACCCAGATCCTCCTGTCTCAGCCTCCCAAGTACTGGGATTACAAACGTGTGCCACCATGCCCAGCCATATACAAGTTTTTGGGTGGACAGAGTTTTAATTTCTCTTGGGTATCTGCCTAGGAATGGAATTATTGGTCACATGGTAATTCTGTGTTTAACCTTTTGAGGAACTGCTAGACTGTTTCCCAAAGCACTGCATCATTTAACATTTTCACTAGCTTTTTTGGTGTGTGTGGTACTGGGGATTGAACTCAGGGTATTCTACTTTCAAGCCACACTACCAGCCCTTTTTATTTTATATTTTGAAACAGAGTCTTGCTACATTGCTAAGGCTGATCTCAGATCTGTGATCCTCCTATCTCAGCCTCCCAAATACTGGGATTACAGGCGTGCGCCACCATGCCCGGTTCCACCTGCACTTTTCGGGGGTTCCAATTTCCCCACACCCTCACCAGTACTTGTTACCATCCTTTCTGTTGCAGCAATCCTAGTGAGTGTGAGGTAGTGTTGTTTGTGGCCTCTCTCTCATGACTCATGATGGTTTGTTGGCCATTTGTAAATCTGTCTATTCAAATCTTTTGCCCATTTAAAAATTGGATTGTGTCTCTTTATCGTCAAATTATAAGAATTCTTTATGTATTCTGGATATTAGGATATCTGGATAGGAGGATCACGGGTTCGAGGTCAGCCTCAGCAACTTAGCAAGACCCTCAGCAACTCAGTGAGACCTTGTTTCAAAATAAAAAGGGTTGGAGGAATGACTCAGAGGCAGAATGCCCTTGGGCTCAAGCTCCAGTACCCCCTCAAAAAATTTCCTAGAGAAATCTTACGGGGATCCATCCTGCTCCTCCTGGGCAAGATGTTGAGAAAGGGAATTCTGAGTGGCTGTCACTTTCCTTCTGTGAGCCTCCAGTTCTCATCTGTGAGCTGGGATTACTTGGGGAACAAGTGAGATGATGTGTGCGAGCATGCTCTGGGAAGTGACAGTGATACCAAAGGCAGACTTTCAGGCTGAGTCTTTCAAGGCTGTCCTGACCCCACCTCAGCATTGGCCCCTTTCTCCAATATTCCTACAAAGTTGTCACCTGGCCCATACCGCTCCGGTGACAGGGGACCAGTGTGTTCTGTGATAGCTATTCTATATTTGTTCCCCCTGCTCGTTAGGAAGTTCCTCTCCTCTTGAGTTGAAAAATCACGACTACAATAACATGGGTTCTCGAGGCACTCGTATGCAGTGCTGATCTCCTCTTTCAAGTAATCCTGTGACACCTGTGTACTACTACACATCCCCATTTAATAGAGGGGAAGATGGACTCAGCAAGGCCAAGTGCTTGCTCGGTGGCCCATGGCCAGGAAAGAGGCAGGTAGGAGTTGAACCCAGCCTATGTGGCTCCAAAGCCCATATATGTGGACTCTGGGCTATTTGGTAGCTTTCCCCACCAATTCCCAAACAGTAGTCTCAGTCCTGTCCCTGGAGGCAACATGGGGCCAGGCTTGCCATTCCTGTCTATACTGGTCCTTGACCACCAACCTTCACCAGACGTTCACCTCACCAATGTCGCTGTGCAAAAGACATCTCCGGACTACCACCCAAAGAAGGTGAGAAGCTGGGCTTCTGCTCTCCGTGGCCAGCCTTCTGGGATGGGCCAGGGCAGGAAGAGTAGAGTGGCCAGGAGCCCAGGACAGGCCTGTTTTGGGCTCATAGGCCACCAGTGAGGGCAGGCCCACCCTTTCCATTTGCAGAGCCTGGGAGAAGAGCACAACAGAGCTCCACACATTTTGTATCTATCTATTTGGAAGTTACAGATCAGACTAATGCACCCCTAAGCAAAACATGTTCTATCCTATCTTTTCAGACATCTCCTAATGACTATCAATTAATCGATTGGTGTATCCTGCAGATGTTTGTTCTATCATCCATCGATCTGCCTATCTATCTATCTATCTATCTATCTATCTATCTATCTATCTATCTAATCTATCATCTTCTAATCCATATACTAACCCACAAAGCCAGGTTCAAATATAGAATCCTCAGACTTCTCAGAGTTACGGGCCAGATCAGGGGGCTCAGGAGGATGAGCATGAGCTCATGTTTGCTCTCTTTCCTCTCCTGGCTCCATTCCACACAGGGGCCTGTACATACATGGCCCTGTGAACAGCAGCCTGCTGGTCACTCCTTGGCCTGGGGAGGACACATAGGCAGTGCAGTGTGTCCTCAGGAGGTGGGCCCAGGGAAGGGGCCTGTGCAGGGACATCTGGGCCCTGGATAGCCAGTCCTCTTATACAGAACTTGTGCCCCATACGGAGGCCTGCACCCAAGCCATCCTAAGCACCAAGGAAGGTGGGTCCCCTATTACCCAGGCCTAGGGCAGCGCTGGGATGGTTTGCAGGTCCTGGCAACAGGAGCCAGTTGACTGAGGCCCCTCTCTCCCAACCCGGCCTCCCAGGGCTGCAAGTGGATGCTCCAGCGCTTCCGGCAGTACTTAGCATCCAAGCACGGGCCCGAGGCAGTGGAGGCGCTCTTCCAGGATATGGACAACATCTTCGTCAAGAGCCTGCAGAGCGTGCAGAAGGTGATCATCAGCGACAAGCACTGCTTTGAGCTCTATGGCTACGACATCCTCATCGACCAGGACCTCAAGGCGTAAGTGGGCAGGCCGGAGGTTGGGAGTCAGGTCTGCCTCACATGCTCTGCTCTGGACTGCCTGGGCTAGAACCCCAGCTCATCACTTCTTAGTCATGCAAGCTGGGGCACACTTCCTTGTTCTGGACCTCAGTTTTCCAGTCTGTAAAATAAGGTTGGCCATCGTGCCTATACTTTCAGGATTGTCGGGGGTAAATGAGCTGTCATCCATCTTTTGGAGCACAGTGCCTGTGTCTAGCTCTAGGAGACCCTTCCTGGTCCTCAGCTGAGTCAGGGTTGACCATGCATGCAGGCAAAAAAACTTCCTCCGGGGAGTCTTGGTGCAAAGTGCCCTGTCAGGGGTTTTGTTACAGTGGCTGTCCCTGCCAAGAATGTGGTGCATTCCTGCCTATGGAGGGGGCTGAGCTGGCAGGGACCACAGTGATGGCCTCACAGGACATGGAAACTCTGTGGGTTGTTCTGGGGGCCTAAGGTCAGAGGGCACAGGCAAACCCAGGGTCCCAGGGTCCCAGAAACTCTGCGGGGTGCAGGAGATGACTCCCCTGCCCAAGGTCACCAAGCAGGTGCCAAGGGGCTTTCAGGGCCAGGAGTTGGGCCCCAGAACAAGACTTAAGTTGGCTCCTGGTTCAAGGGAAACTGAGCCCTGGCACCGAAGTGTCTCTCTCTTTTGCCCTCTGCAGGGAGATCTGGCTGCAGGTGTTAGGGTGGACTGAGGCAGGAATAAGCTTGGGAGGAGGCAGCATGGAGTAGAAAAGGGGTCCCTGGACCCCCACTACCTGCTGGGGGAGCTCCTCCCTCACTGTACCCCAGCTTCTTATCTGTAAAGTGCCTAGGTTGTGCAGAACAAGAGTTTGCATGCCCGCGGCCCCGGGGCTGCTTTTGGCCTGCAGATACAGGTACTAGGAGTTTAGCCATCAGAATGTTTTTGTTTGTGCTGAAATTTATTAGCAAGCTCTATAATTTGGGAGAGATTTTATATAAAATTTAGGATTTGGATCTATTCTGGAAAAATGAGACAGTCTTGTAATTCTGGGCTCACACTCCCACAGGGTGACAACTCTCCTGTGGCTGCCCACAGCCACCCCTTTAAATGTGAAATGCCACAGTCTCCACCCTGCCCTACTGCCTCCTCACCCCCTAGCCCAGCAGGTCAGGTGCCAGCTATAGGCAAACTTTGACTAGGATCTTCTAACACATCTCTTTGGAAGAAGGAGAAACGCCAGCAGGAGAACCCCATGATTATTCTTATCCAGGACCAGCTTACCTCCTCTAAGTTACCTGTCTTCAAGTGGAAAGGCGGAGAGAGCAGCCTGCTTGAGCTGGGAGGCAAGTCCAGGCACCTCATCTAGCCGCAGGGAAACCCCAGGGGCTCCAGGGGCCAAGTAACCCTCGGCTTTCCCTCCCCTCCTCTCCAGTTGGCTGCTAGAGGTCAATGCATCCCCGTCTCTGACGGCCAGCAGCCAGGAGGACTATGAGCTCAAGACCCGCCTCCTGCAGGACACGCTGCACGTGGTGGACATGGAGGCCAGGTGAGGCAGCCGCAGCTCCACCAAGGAAGAGGACCCAAAGCCCTGAGACGCTCTGGCCTGCTCCACCATTTTACAGATGGGGAAACTGGGGTGTCCACACAGGACATCCTAAAGCCAGGCCACCTACGGCTTTCTGAGACTCAGTCTAACAGGATTTACTCAAAACTTCCCTGACTGTGGGACCCTGGACCAACCATTTCACCTCTCTTGAGCCTTGGCTTCCTCATATGTAACATGGGAAACAGCATGAGTGCCGCTCAGGGTTCAATTAATTTACTGAGATAGTAATTATAGAATGCCTCACTCACAGTAAGTGCCTAATAAGAGGCCATTCATTGTTATAGCAATGTGTATATAATATAAAGAATCCAGGGTCTGGCTTCAGGACTGAGTGAATCCAGGTGTTCAGTCAATGTTGGTTGATCTGTTTTTTCTCCCTCCCTCCCTTTCATGAATGCACTCACACACTTGTCCCTCCCCCACCCCACTCTTTCCTATGTATCAACTTTTTCCCAATTATTCCAGCAAAAATTGGAGGGCTAATTCTCATTGCTGGGGATTGGGTCACATGCTAATTCCTGAAACAGTAATTGCTACTCTGATTGGCCGGGTGTAGGACCTGTGCCCACCTCCCAGGGGGTAGGAGCAACCCCACCTGAGCCACATGGGTCACAGAGGGAGGAGTCGTTCTTAAAGGAAGAACTGAGGCACCCTTGTACTGAAAGAAGGTGAAATGGATGCTCAGAGACCCGAGTGGGCACCAGAAACAGCCAGTGAATGATTGGACAAAAGAAAGAATTCAGCCTGGTGTGATGGTGCACCTTTAATCCCAGTACTGGGGAGGCTAAAATAGGATTGCAGGTTGGAGGCCAGCCAGAAACTTAGACCCTCAGCAACTTAGCAAGACCCTATTTCAAAATAACAAAAAATAAATAAAAGGGCTGGGGGTAGCCCAGAGGTAGAATGCCTCTGATTCAATCTCAGTACAAAAAAAAAAAAAGGAGGAGGAGAAGGAAAGAAGGAATTCTGGCAGGGCTGGCACCAGTAGGGTTCAGGGAGGGATAGACACCTGGTCTGGGTCTTGGGGGATCCACCAGGTACACCTTCTTTAACCCTTTGCATCTCCTGACTGCCCAGGCTCACAGGAAAGGAAAAGCGCGTCGGAGGCTTTGACCTCATGTGGAACGATGGCCCTGTCAGCAGAGAGGAGGGGGCTGCAGACCTGTCAGGGACGGGAAACTTTGTGACCAACACACATCTTGGTACGTAAGGCCAGGAGGGAGGTGGATGGCAGGGCTGTGTCATGGGACGTGGCGGGTAGTCTAGGGGGCAGCTTGACTACTAATTCAGTGGGATCCTCTGAATTGGATCTGCATCTTTCCAGGTGTGTGCATCTGTAAAGTAAATATGGTCTAGTTTCTGTACGTGCCTGGAACATTGCCTGGCACATCGTGAGAGATATTACTAACTTGTCAGGAGGTGAATTTAAAAAAACTTAGGTAGAAGTCAAATGAAAAAAATATATAATATATTGTTAAGAGAAATTAAGGACTTCGTGGCTTAACACAGTCAGGCACTGCGGCACATGCCTGTAATCCCAGCAACTCAGGAAGCTGAAGCAGGAGGAAGCTGGCAAGTTCGAAGCCAGCTGGTCAACTTAGATCCTATCACAAAATAAAAATAAGATAAAATATAAAATAAAATGGGTTGAATGTCTAACTCACTGATAAGAGTGCCTCTAGGTTCAATCCCCAGTACCAAAAACAACAACAAAAAACCCATTCAAGCTGGACGTGGTGGCGCACACTTGTAATCCCACTTGGGAGGCTGAGGCAGGAGGATCCGGATTCTCAGCCAGCCTCAGCTACTCAGTGAGGCCTTCCACAACTTAGTGAGACCCTGTTTCAAAATAAAGAATAAAAAATAGGGCTGGGGGCGTAGCTTGGAGGTAGAATGCCCCTGGGTTCCATCCCCAGTACGGGGGGGGGGGGATTCACACTCATTATAGAATATTTAAAAACTAAAGAAGGAATTTTTAATAAACATCCAGACATAAACATCTTTAGCAATCTGGTATGTTTCCTTCTAGTTTTAAAAGATGCATATATTCATACTTTTTCTTATAAAATTGACATTGAGCTAGAGTTTTGAGTCCTGCATTTTCCATTCATGAATATTAATAAGAACCTCCCATGTGAAAGCACTTTTTGGCCAGGTGTGGACTAAACATTTTACACACATCTCATCTCACCTTTAGGTGACTTTTGTTAGTACTTCACAGATAAGGAAATGGCCTTCAGATGTTTCACAGATTGCTGAAGGCCTCAGTCCTAAGCCATGGTGACTGATAGATTCTCCTGACCCCTTAGCAGAGTTAGAAAGAAAATTACCATATAGTTGCAAAATATTCTAGTCCACATATATGCCAAAATTTACCAAGCCAATTTTTTATAATTGGCCATTTGGCACAATTCTAATTTTTTACTCATATAAATAATACTACGGTAGATATCTTCTCCCATTAAATTAGCTGAAATTCTGGCTATTTTCTCAGGACAGATTCCTAGAAGCAGAATGACTTGGGTAAGGGATGGACTTACTACAACCAAACAGCTTTCCAGGAAGAATATACCAATTTGCCAGGTTTTTTTTTTTTTTTTTTTTTTTTTTGTGGTACTGGGGATGGAACCTGGGGGCATTCTACCTCTGAACTACAGCCCCAGCCCTGTCTTTTATTCTTTATTTTGAAACAGGGTCTCACTAAGTTGCGGAGTGCCTCACTAAGCAGCTGAGGTTGGCCGCGAACCCGGATCCTCCAGTCTTAGCCTCCCAAATGCTGGAATTACAAGCGTGCGCCACCACACCCGGCTGCCAGTTTTAAATTAAGAAAAAAAAAAAAAAACTTGTGCCAACTTGATAGATAAAAAGTACTGGTATGTTACTATTTTATGTGTATGCCACTGATCACTGATGAAGGTTCAGGTTTTTTAATTTGCATTTCTTCTTTTGTAAGCTACCAATACTTTTTATTTTCCTATGGGTTGCTTACAGTTTTCTAAATTTATAAAGGCTTTCGGTATTAATATATTAGCAATATTACCCCTCTGTCAAACTTACCATAACCATTTTCCTGGATTTGTCATCTGCCTATTAATTTTTGTTTTGTGGTGCCTTTTTTCTTTTTTCTTTTTTTTTTTGCGGGTCTGGGGATTGAACTCGGGGGCATTCTACCTCTGAGCTACACCCCCAGCCCTATTTTTTATTCTTTATTTTGAAACCGAGTCTCACTAAGTTGCGGAGTGCCTCACTAGGTAGCTGAGGCTGGCCTCGAACCCGGATCCTCCGGTCTCAGCCTCCCGAATGCTGGGATTACAAGCGTGCGCCACCACGCCCGGTTCCTTTTTTCTTTTTTTAATAGGATTTTATATCTCTTTTAGGGTTTGGCATGATTTAGATTGGGTCTGTCTGAATGCAACTAAAAAGCCAACTAAGTTACATAGAGGGGGACTTGTCTCAAGCCACAGAAGTTTTGGTTAGGCCACACAGGGCTGACATCATGGTTGTGTGATGCCAAGGACCCAGATCCTTCCTCCTTCTGCCTGCCACACTCAGTGGGTTGGTTTCGTGCCATGGCTGGGTCTCATGGTTGCAAGATGACTGCTCCATCTCCAGACACTGTGTCCTTGTCCCAGGTAGAAAGAAACAGAAAAGCCCAAGGGCTAGTGCTTTGTCTTAAGTTGGCTTCAACTTCTTATTCCAAGAGGGAAGACCTCCCAGGGGCCTCTACTGGCATCCTATGGGTCAGAACTGGGTCACATGGTCACTCCAGCTGCAAGAAGTTTGGGATGTCAAGTACTTTGCCTGGAGGGTAACAAAGGAGAGGAGGTTTGTGATGGACTTTTCCACAGCAGATCCCCCATGTTTGCCCCTGTGCGGTTGGTGGATGACTATGTAGTACTTTTCAAGCCTGAATGTGCAAATGATCACCTGGAAATCTTGTTAAAGTGCGTATTATGATTCAGTAAGTTTGGGGTGGGGCCTAGGATATGTATTTTTGATAGGTTCCCAGGTAGTGCTCTATTAACTATTGCTAATTAACTTATTACTATCTATATATGTATGTATATTATAACTATTATTATCTATGGTTGTAAAACAAGCCCTCCCCAGGCCAGACGTGGTGGTGCACACTTGTAATCCCAGTACTTGGGAGGCTGAGACAGGAGGATCACAGGTTCGCAGACAGCCTCAGCTACTTAGTGAGGCCTTCTGCAACTTAGTGAGACCCTGTTTCAAAATAATGAAAGTAAGGCTGGGGATATAGCTTAGAGGTAGAATGCCCCTGGGTTCCATCCCCAGTACCACTAAATAAATAAATAAGCCCTCCCCAAACCCAACAGCTTAACATGACTATTTTATTTGCTTGATTCTCTAGGTCTCTCCTGGGGTCACTCATGGGCTACAGGCCCCCCGCAGCTTTACTGAGACATGATGGCCTATGGCCTCCTTCTCCCAAGTCCAGTCAGGATTGATACTGGCTATCAGCTGGGCCTCTCTCTCTCTCTCTCTCTCTCTCTCTCTCTGATCTCTAGCTATACCCCCAGCCCTTTTATTTTTTATTTTGAAACAGGGTCTTGCTCAGTGGGTAAGGGTCTCACTAAGCTGCTGAGGCTGGCCTCAAACTTGCAAGCCCCCTGTTTCAGCCTCCTAAGTACTGGGATTATAGGTGTGCACCACTGTGCCCAGCTAGCTGGGTCTCTCTTTTCATGTGGTCACTTGGCCACCAGTGGCCTAGCCCTGGCTTCTTGGCCCAGTAACCCCAGGATTCCAGAAGACATGGCAAAGCCTCTTGAGACCAAGGCTCAGAAGTTCCAGTGTCTGCTACAGTCCATTGTTCAGGCCAGTTTGCTAGGCCAGCCTAGAATCACACAGTGAGGAAACAGACCCTGCTTCTAGATGCCAAGACAGTCACCTCTCAGCTGTGTGTGGAGGGTGGGAAGAACTGCAGCCATCTCTGGCTCCTGGGGCCCCTATCTGCATAGCACAGTTAGAGAACAGTGGTTCTCCATCTTGGCTGCATATTGGAATCACTGGGAGCTTTAAATGATACTGACACCTACCAGACACCTACCAGAGATAAAGATATGATTGGTCTTGGTATCAGCATTTAAAAAATCTCTCAGCAATTCAAATAGGCAGTGCAGTGGAGTGTTTGGGTAGATGGTGGAAAACACAGGAGGAGCCGGTTGGGTTGTGGGGGGAGTGGGAAGAAGAATATTGATGATTGAGAATTGAGTTAGGGATGTGTTCAGTGACATCCATGTGAGAAAGTCAGCAGATAACTCAGAGATGAGTCTAGAAGTCTTAAGAGGGTTTGCATTGGGTGTGAAGTCTTGGCATAATACAGTTAAACCTAGGGTTTGATGGAACTCACTTTGGAAAACCCTAAGGATGAGCATAGTGGGCCCTCAGCTCAATGACCAGTGAGTGACTCAGGCAGGGATGGGGTTTGGGGTGCTAAGAAAAGTGACAGGCACCTCCAGGCACTTGTGGTCATGGAGATTCAGTTATTCAAGCAGCATTTATGAGTGCCATCAATGTGTCTGGTATAAGATTAAATGACCGAGGCATTGCCTCAAAGATGAGCTCTGAGAGCAAGCAGGAAATAGGCTGCACTTGAGCATGCTGGGAGCTGCCTCCCGGCAAGGACTGCCTGGGACAGGCTTCCAGCAGCCAGGGGCCACTTGGGGAAGGACTCATCTCTTAGCCAACTGCCTGGCACATGGACTGGGAGGGGAAGAAAGCTGACACTTCCTCAGCACCAGACACTGCTGCTGCATACATTTTCACCGAGTACAACCTGAAGGAAGTGTAGTGTAGGGTGGTGGTGAGGATAGCCCGGTGAATTGGGGCTTAACCTCGCTGAGCCTGGTTCTTTGTGTAAACATCATTCCTGTTGGAACCCAGAAGTTCATCTGCACCCAGCATCTGAGGCAGCCCTGATAGGTGTTAGTTTTTGCTGATAAATCTTCATGGTCACTTTGTAAGGTGGGCAGTATCATCCGGATAAAACTGAAGCTCCAGAGGAAAATTACCTGCTGGAGGGCCATAGCAGTTCAGGAGTGGAGCCAGGATGCTAGCCCTGGCTGCACAACTCCTGCAGTCCCCTCCTCCCTGCAGAGGGGCACACAGCCCCTCCACTCCTCCCAAGAACAGCACCCAACCAACACCATACTTCCCTTCCAGGCTGTGTCAACGATCGAAAAAAACAGCTGAGGCAACTGTTCCGCTCCCTTCAAACCCAGAAGAAAGCTTCCAGCTGACCACAGCTGCCACTGGGAGCCAAGAGGCCTTGGAAAGTGCCACTGGGGCCTCTCCTGCCCCCAGACTCCAGCACAGCAGCACCCCACAGTGCTCTCCTCCTCCCTCCCCCTGGCCTGGCAGCAGCATTGCTGGCTAAGCAGCCTCTGCTTGTTCCTTGGACTGCACCTCCTGTACCCTCACCCTGCCTGCGGGCATCTCTGCACCAAGAGACAGCCAATCCTGGGACTGGATGGCTCTTAACCTTGACAGATTGGCTTGGTGATGAGCCCAAAGAGGACAAGTGCAGCAACTTATGCTACCCCAGAGAGATCACATCTAATAAATAAGCACAAGCTTTACTTGGAGTCACTGGACACTGAGCCTGGCTCAGGGGGTGCTTCTGGCTATAGCCAAGTTCTCCTGGCTTTCTTTTCTTTTCTTTTTTTTTTTTTGGTAGTATTGGGGATTGAACCCAGGAGTGCTTACCTCTGAACTACATTCCCAGCCCTTTTAATTTTTTGAGACAGGGTCTAAGTTGCCCAGCTGGCCTCAGACTTGCCATCATGCAGGCTGCTGGGATAACAGCAATGAGCCATGGCACCTGGCTGACTTTGGCATCCTGATGTCTCTCAGAGGTCAGGCTGAAAGGGTTCCTCGGAGGCAAGATTCAGGAGCTTGGGGAATTTCTTTAAGCTGTGCTTGCAAAGCCAGCAGTTATTAGATGGTTTACTCAGTCTGGGGAAGGGCTAAGGCCTAAACATATCCTCTCTCTGCAAAACCTGATCTTGCCTGTCAAAAGAACCCGTAGACTCCCCCAACCACCATCTGAAGACTGATGGGCCAGAGCATACCCATTTCTGAGATGACAAGGTAAGAATGGGAAGGCAGAGCTGTTTAGTGCGAATGTATGCAAGTCAGCTGGCTGCCTCAGGCATCTCTCTGGGGCTTTAGGTTTGGGATGAGGAGCTGAAGCTTTTTAAACCAGAAATCCTTGGGCTAATAGCAAGATGGTTTGGGGAATTGGTTATAAGTAAAATATTTTGCATTCTCCCACTCTAGCCCCACATTCCTACATCCCTAAACCTCCTCTTGGTTTAAGAGGGGTTGCAAGCCGGGCGTGGTGGCACACGCTTGTAATCCCAGCATTCGGGAGGCTGAGACCGGAGGATCCGGGTTCGAGGCCAGCCTCAGCTACCTAGTGAGGCACTCCGCAACTTAGTGAGACTCGATTTCAAAATAAAGAATAAAAAATAGGGCTGGGGGTATAGCTTGGAGGTAGAACGCCCTTGAGTTCAATCCCCAGTACCGAAAAAAAAAAAAAAGGGGGGGTTGCAGCAAGTCTAGGCTGGTGGGCTCACAGCTCCAGGGGATCTGTCCCAGAGACCCAGGCAACTCTCTCAAACCTCTCCCTGCTTCTGAGCAGTTCTGGCTGCAAGTGGCAGAACCTAACTGCCTAGGTTAAGCTCCAAGGGGTATTGCAAGGAAAATATTGGCAAATCCAAGAAGTGAACCAGTTGGCCTTGGAAAGGCCAGGAGCCAGCTACTCCAGACTTTCTGCCTCCAGAGCATGGGAACTGCACAGCCCCAGGCATGGGCTCTAGGTCCCACTTCCCAGGGAAAAGAATCTGGTTGGCTCTTGGGCCAGGTGGGCAGGGGCAATGATCTGATGCAGGAACTGTAAGCCTGGCAACATCCACCAAAGTGAATTCTGTGACTCCCCACCTGTAACATTTGTATTCTAAAATATGCAACAAATTCATATGGTTTAAAGTTCAAAATTTACTAAAGGGTATATATAATGGCATCCTCCCTGTCCTGAGGAACCAGATAGTGTGTAGTTAGCTGACTGCACATCTGTTCTGTCCCTTGCTTTTCTCGGTGTGCCCAGCGCTCAGGGAGCTGGCTTGTCCTTGCTCACAGATGCATACATTCCGCTCTGCACTGATGCCTTTATCTAGCCACTGTGGACCATCATGCAGCTTGTTCCTACTCCACCTCCTACTTCTTAGGGAAATCACGGAAAAAGCACACAGAAATTTCTACAAAACTCAAAGTGTGCAATTGCAGGTCTGGGCCAAAATTGCCTAGATAAGGTGTTTTACTTGACTGACATTTTCTGAATTAGAAGTATTTAAAAGTCAGGAATCATCCAAAATGTTAGTTCTTCTTGAAAAAAACTTAAGATCTAGCCACACCAACCTATGATCCTATGTAACTATGGGCCAAATGGAGTGAGGGACAGGTAGGCCATGCCCACCCCATTTTGTCACTTGACACCTACCTCAGCCTGGTACCAAGGCAAAACCCCCCCTTCATAAGTGGCATTTTTAAAGGAGCTCTGTGCCCTCAGTAATGGATCCAATGAGGTGAACACTAGGAGCTATTTGTTCATGTAACATTTATTGAGCCCTCAATGAACACAAAGGACAGCCCTGTCCTCACAGCACGTCCACCCTCCCATCTCACGCCACAAAGGCAGCCGGGACCAAGCAGTGCACACCCCTGCTTTCAGAGGCAGCACAGGGCAGTGAGGAGGTGCAGGACTCTGCAAGGCTCTTCACTAAAGAGCAGCCATACAGTTGATAAGCAGCGCCCACTCTGGAAAGCCAACAGGACAAAGGACAAAGCTGGAGGTTGTGGGAGAAACGTGCCTGCCCACAGATGGCTATGGGACCAGAGCATCAGGAGTCTGTGCTTTATTGAGAAGCTACCTGCCAGCCTCCTGCTTTATTCCAATTGTCACACACACCACCTGACAATGCCGCTGCCCCTTCTGAGGAATGCTGGCGCCAAGTTCCTCCTGCCCCCCCCCCCCGCCCTTTGTCCCTGCCTGGGCCTATCTCAACAGTGGCCTTTGTGAGAAGTGCCTGCTCTAGTCATTCACACACCCCCGCACACCTACTGGTGGCTGCCAGGGCCCATCAATAGGTCTTGTGACCACCGAGCCCCAGTGTCAGGCCAGCAGACAGGGACAGGCAGAGGGGTCCCTCCTGTCGGTCCAGAGGCTCCGTATGGGAGCCAAGGCCACATTCCTGATGCCTGCCCCTTATGGGGCCAATCCTGTCCTTGCAGGTTTCAAAGCTGGAGGGTCCTGGATCCTCCATGACTACAGGGGGCCGCTGGTCATAAATCCCCCATCTTGCTACTTGAGTTTCATCCTTTCAAGATGACCTTGAGAGCTTTAAGCTCATCTTGGTTGAGGGGGTTCAGATTAAAACCCTTCAGCTCCGGTTTGCCTGGAGAGAGAAGACAATTCATGAGCAAGTTGTGCCTCCTGCCGCCAACCTACTGCCAGCTCTGGACTGGGGCCCAGAAAAGCGGCTAACACTGCATTAATGCTGCCAAGCCTGGTCTGCAGTCTGTCACATATGACCTCAGATTCTGCAGTGCACTAAATGATCAGCATCGACATTACACCTGGGTCACCGAGAACCTTCAAAGTCAGGACTGTTCCTAGAGACCTCCAAATTTTGCCAGACCTGGGACCCGGCAGTGGAGTGCTTGACCTTGGCCATCTGAGTTTCCTCAGTCAGAGCTATCCAGTCCCCACCCCATGCCCGAGCATGTGATGAGACATGACCCCCGGCAGCTCCTAGTGTTTGGAAACAAAGCTGTGGCAAGAGGTAAGACCACAAACCTCTGTCCATTCTGTCTCTGGGTGGCTACAACCACTGCCCACGCCTCCAGCACCACTCACACAGCCCTGGCCACTACCCACCTCTGCGGGGCTTCCTGCTCCTGACCTTCCACGTGCTTACTGATGGTTCCCTCCCCTCCTGGTTCCCAGTTTCCCCCAAGACAATACCTTGGGCCTCAAATAGGCGGTTGACCTTCACTTTCAGTTGTTTCTGGAGTTTTTCTATTTCTTTATCCAGGTGGTCCTGATCTGAAAAAATGAGGTGGGCAAATAGAGGTCAAAGTAATACTACAGAAGGAGGGACCCAGGCAGGGGGACACTAGCTTCTCCTCAAACCCCTCAGGGAGTAAAGGCTCCAAAGCATTTTGGAAGAAGAGGGGGACCTCAGAGATCAACTGAGGAAGGACTAAGGCTGGAGGGATATGTCCTACCCAAGAAAGGGTGGAGCACCCAGAGACTTGAGTATGGTGTGGGTGCCCTGCCTGTGGTAGACCCTAGGTTTGTTCTCCCCAAACTTCCATTTTCAAGTCTCTACTGCAGGGGATGTGAGCGCTCACTCACCCAGGCTCCCTCACAGCTATGAGTAGCTCTGTGACTTAGCTACAGGTGGCCTTGGCCAGTGAGGTGTTGGCAGGAAGCCCCTGGGAAGAATGGTCTTATTTCCAAATAGAAGGCAACGCTATAAGAGGAGGAAGCCTTCTGTATTCCCTCTAGCCTGGCACATGGACATGAGTCCTGTAATAGTCGCATAATGGCCATCGGAATATGTTACAGTGCCACTGCTGGGCAGCTGTGCCAGCTCTCTGGGCAGTTTCTTATGTGGGGAAAAAAAGAACCATAATTCCATAGGCCTCAATTTGTTGGATTTTCTGTTATTTGTAACTCAACTCACTGATAAACACTATGCTAACACATACACTGCTTCATCTAGGCTTCACAACTTTGCTATATAGGTGTGTCCCCAATTACAGATGAGGAAAATAATCCAATGGCAGAACAGGGATGAAAACCTACACTAGTCTGAACACTGTAACACAACTACCTTCCATCAAACCAGACAAAGCCCAATTCTCACTTCTGGGTTAAGGCCCAGACGAGTGTGTGTGAAAAGCATCCATGTCCCTGGACCTATCTTCAGGAAGCCTTACCTTTCTCTATCATTTCCTTCGTCTGAGGGTGAGGCATCTTGATAAACATGCTCCCAAAGCAAACCATCACATCATCTGAAACAGCAAATGGTCATTTCTTCAACAAGTTTTTGTTGTTGTTGTTTGTTTTTTGGTCTCTTTTTTTTGAGCACCTACTTATCTTTCAGGCATTGTTTTTAGATGCTGAGAATACAGCAGAACAAGGCAGAGTTCCTGCCCCATGAAGCTCACGTTATAGAGGATGACAGAAAAAAAAAAAAAAAAAAAAAAAAAAAAAAAAAAAAATATATATATATATATATATATATATATATATATATGACTTTTGAGACCCTGATAAAAGCTATAGTGAAAAATAAAGCTGGCTAAGAGGCTAGGAAATGCTAGAGTAGATAATGGATTTGTTATTTATACTAGGTGGTCCAAGACCTCACTGATAATAGAACATCTGGGCAGAGAACTGAAGAAAAGAGGATATGAGCCCTGCAGACAGGGAAAGTGGGGCCAAGCAGAGGAAATAGGAAAAGATCCATGGTGTGCTAGGGTGTCAGGAACACCAAAGAGGTCCATGTGCATCAAGGAGGGGAGAGGGAAGTCTTAGGGGGCGGGAAGGATCTGGCAGGACAACTCTGAATTTGACTCTGATGAGATAAAAGCAATTGGAAGGTTCTGCACATGCCAATACACTTTGAACAAAATGCAGCTGTCTTCCCTTGGCCCCCAGCGCCCTTCATTATGACCTGGTCACTGCCATCTCTCCAGGCTTATCTCACGCTGCGCCACCCTTGCTTGGCATAGCCACCTGGCTGCATCTCCTAACCCCTCCTTCCTCCCAGATATTCTCAATACCCACCCATATCCAGTTCTGTCTCTAGCTTTCTTAGAATTTTCAATCATGTGTTTTATGCTGCTTTTCCCATCTGCAAAGCATGGGACAGGAACCATCAGCTTTATATACCCTTAGCACTCTCTTCCTCTGCCATCACCTGCCATTGTTAATTGTTAACAGCTGGTCACTGGAGTGATTAGCTAAAATTGTGAGCTGAGGTCTATGTCAGGACTGCAACATTTGCTCCTTCATCTCAACAAGCTGTTTTAATTTCCCACCAGGTTGAGTTACACATCTGTAGCTTCTTACTTGGTTTCTATCAGGAATAAAGCAGAGGGCTTCAAAGGAAGACAGAACAAGCCTCCAGGGCTACAGTAAGGAAGTTCCGACTTACCAGAGAGGCTGAGATCCTTCTGTAGGGCCCTCAGGCCCTCTCGATTCTGATTCCTTTTGGTGTCCAGGTCCACAATCTGAAACCATGAGCAGACTGGAACTTAGCTACTTCCTGCCCCAAACTGTCACCTCTTAACACATAAAGGACTAAGGGGACAAAGGCATCATTCCTGAGTTACTTCCAACATTCTGCCTCAAATGCACTGATGTGTGAATGTATTTCATCAGCTTCCAGGTCCTTAAAGACAATGCCTTGTGCAGGTACCTAGCCCCTAGTGGAGGTGCTGGGAAAACATTTGCTGACTAAATGGGTAATTGTGTTATCCACTCAAACTTGAGGGCATATTAGACTCACCATGGAATGGAAACCTCTAGACATTGATTAAGCAGACCGAAGAAGCTCTGTTTTTGGACAAACTCTTTGACCTAACCCTGACCTAGTATCAGAGAAAACCTAGTAAGACTAGATTGGATCAGCAGCCTTGGGGATACTCAGGAAGTAAGCGAGCAGTACCCAACACCACTAGAGAGTGCTGAAGCTGGAACACCCAGGTTTGAATCCAGCTGTCCGCTATGAGCTGTGTGATTTTATCCTCCTATTTACTCCCCTAAAAGATGGAGATATGAAGAGCACCTACCTTGTAGGTTACTCAGCAAGAAACTGAATTAACACAGTACCTAACATAGTAGGTGCTTGGTAAACTTTACTATTATTATCTTCATCATCACACCTTGACCGAGTTTTAATATGAGCCCTTCCTCAAGCCTTCCCCTTCTTAGTGAATACCTGAACACCCACACCTTCTCACTGGAGATGAGAGGGAGTCATGAACTCTTCTTGACTCCTCTAGCTCCCTGACCCCTTTATTTAATCATGACATGACAGCCTACTGAGTCCATCTCCAAAATATATTTCTGACCAATTCACTTTTCTGCATCACCACCACCTGGTCCAAATCCATTTCCAAGATGGACTTGCTCCCCTACACCTCCACCCTTGCCCCTACTATATTCCACTCCACGGATGCAGCCACAGGGATCCTTTAAAAACTTAAATCCAATTATATCACTCCCCTCCATGAACTCCCTTCAGAGACTGGGCACTTAAGTTGGAACCAGACCCAACTCCCTGTGCAGGTCTACAAGACCCTCCATAACCAGAGCTCAGTTCCCACCCCGCCCGATCACAAGGTCTCTCAGGCCCTTGACCAGGCCGTAGCACCCAGATCAACGAAGGGGTCCGGAACTGCATTTTGAAATGGTGCTCAGAGAAAACGCGCAAAGCGGAAATGGGTCAGGATCCCCGGGAAGCGCGGGGGGAGGGAGGCAAAAAGAAAGAAAATGTCCAACACAGAGCAAGCGCTCACTTCATTAATACCAGCCAGACAAATGAGTGGCGCGCGGCGTTGGGCCAAAGTCTGACCTTCTCACAACCCACGTCTGTCATCCTGCAGTCGTTCCGCCATCAGCCCAGGTCAACTCACTGACCCTTGCGCGCTTTGGCCTCGCACCCGCCCCAAGGCCCGGCGCCGTGGACTGGCCTCCCACCTGCCGCCGATCCGCCAGCACCTCCTCGGCGAGCTCCTCCACCTCCACCAAGTACCGCAGCACCCGCTCCGCCTCCGGTGACAGCATGGCGACAGTCAGCTCGGACCGCGACCCGAACACCTCTCTACCCAAGCTCCGCCGGCGGCTCCGTCTGCGCAAGCGCTGCTCTGACAGGTCTTCCGGCGCGCCTGCGCAATTAAAAAAACGGCGGCGCATAAGGTCTACGCACGCGCGTCAGCGGGACACCAGAGGCGGGGCTTAGCATTGGCGGCAGGGCTGGAGCGCCCCCTGCAGGCCAAGACCACACAGTACCGGGCAATCCCGCTTACTCCTCCCTCCCTTCCAATATGAGTAGCTAGTATGTGCCAGGTCGGCTTAGTGCTAAGAATGAATCAGTGGAGGAAACAAAATCCTTGCCCTTTTAGAATATCCTTTTAGTGGGAATTGACAATAACAAAACAAATACTGTAGAGCCTGGGTTGGGGATGTAGCTCAGCGGTAGAAACCTTGCTTAGCATGAGTGAGGACCTGGGTTCAATACCTAGCAACACAAAAAAAGAAGAAAAAATGCTATGGAGAGCAGTGATAAGGGCTTTGGGGATATATAAGTCATTCTTCCCTGTTTAAGGAACACCAAGAAGGCCCATGTGGCAGTGTGACTTTGATCTAACCTCCGACATCTTTAGTTTTCCATTTATAAATAAAGTAGAATTGAAATTTCCCTTACTGTCTCTCCCTGAAGGATAGAAAGGAAGCGGTAAGCATTTTAAATTTCATCTGACCACAGTGTTCATTAAATCCCTGTCTTGAGCCCAATGTCCAGAGTAGTTGACCTAGATACAAAGAAGGGGCTAGAAAACACTGGGCGGTGAGCAAGGCAGTGCCAGCCCAGAAAAGAAGTCATATAAGAGCTGGAAAGTGAATCTGTGTGGGCCCTGGGATCCAGGAGGACTTCCCAGAAGAGGCAGGCAGATGCCAAGTGGCTGCCTATCAGAACCAGGTTTCCTAGAGTTCTTCTCGCACAAACCCCTCACCGCATACCTGCAAAATCCAAGACTCATAGGGAGATACTTTGACCTCCTGCTTCCCTGATTTCAGCTTTTAATTCTCCCCTTTTGGCTCCCAGTATTTGGCCTTTCTTTGCCGCTCTTGACTTTCACAGTCAACTTTGCACTGACAGAATTTTTATTGCCCCATCTCATGGTTGCAGACTGGGACCAGAAGAAAGGTAGTGCCTCATTGTACAGCAAGTCAGGCACAAATGTGGGTCTAGAAGCACTCTGGTCTCCCTACAACAGCTGCCTTTGGACCCCCCTCCAAATTGTGGCCCCAGAAGTCCCAGCAGCACCTCCTCTTTGCCTGGCCTTTGGCTGCCTTCAACTACCAGAGGCAGAGCTAATTTTCCCTGCAGCCACTTGGTATGAAGAAGATGGGGTATTCATTAAGGATTCCTCATTGAGGGTGAATTTGTCACCAAACTCAGGATGTTTTATGTAAACACCTTCTGGTTCAGAAATTCAGGCATAGAGCCAGGCATGGTGGTGCACGCTTGTAATCCCAGCATTTGGGAGGCTGAGACCAGAGGATCCGGGTTCGCGGCCAACCTCAGCTACCTAGTGAGGCACTCCAAAACTTAGTGAGACCCTGTTTCAAAAATAAAGAATAAAAAATAGGGCTGGGGGTATAGCTCGGAGGTAGAATGTCCCTGAGTTCAATCCCCAGTACCGACAAAAAAAAAAAAAAAAAAAAAAAAAAAGAAAGAAATTCAGGCATAGGACCTATGAAGGAAGGGGGGAATTTGTCAAGGAGAAATGGACCCCAGGCATCCCGGGGGCCTGCACCCTAGCATTGGGTCTCCCTCATTTGGGGGCCCAAAGAGAGCAGGACATGTTGACCTGCTTTCCCCTGCCAGATGGGTATGGGAGGGGAAGGATTGACAGAGGCTCCATGTTAGCAGGTTCTTGGCTGTGACTGGCCCTGAGAGGCCACTCCTGGTCACTGGAATTTGGAGAGGTGAGTCATGGTCATAACTAAGACTTCAAGATGGTCAGACCTGGAGGGACTCTGAGATCACTTATCTTTCAGAATCATTTATTCCACAAATATGTACTCACTTCCCAGGCCTTGTGATAGGAAGCCACCAGGAGCAAAGCCACACGAGACCTCCAGTCTGGTGAGTGAGACAATTGACACCTCAGCAAGCAAATATGTCATATATCGGGAGTGATGAGTGCTGTGGGAAATCAGAGCAGGGCAAGCTTGGAGGGAACAATTTGGGGGCTGTTTGAGGTAAGGAAGTCAGGGAAGGCTTCTAGGAGGAAGTAAGAGGGTAAGCCATGTGGGTATCTAGGGAACAGCATCACTGGCAGAAGGAACAAGAAGTGCAAAGGCCCTGAGGTGAACCTTTGTTTTGGCAAGTTGGAAGAACAGCAAGGCCAACGCACAAGGAACGAGGGAGAAGGTAGAATATTAGGTCAGTGAGGGGAAAGAGGCCGTGAGCAGGCAGGGCTGTAGAATGGACAAGATCCTTGCTGGATCTCCTGCCTCCTCTGCTGCACAGACCCGTGGCTATGGCTCATCTCTGCTCACCTGTGCGGGCTGAGCAGGAACACCAGTGAGTTAACGTCTGCAGGAATGAGCTCCTGTCAAGAGGAATCAGTGAGCGTACCCCCGGTGTCTGTTTTCCTGTGGATTTCTGCTGTGATCATCCAGACAAGAGGACAGCCAATGGCCCTGGGGTGGCCATGGGGGTGGTGATGCATGTTGGGATTCTCAGATCCTTTGCACACATTCCACATCAGCCGGGACTCATTTTCTTCCATACCTTTGTACCTGCACAAGTACTACATATCCTCCACTTTGCAAGCATGGGCTTTTGATTTTGTTTTTTTTTAACCATTCCCTTGTGTTCAGTGACCACCACTCCCACTTCTCAAGGAAGACTGCTCCAGGGTACTGGAGCCTCTGGAGAAGCTTCCCCTCCCCCCAAGACATAACTCATCATCTCAGGGTCCTGGGAACCCATCTTCCTTGCCTGGGACAAGGCAGGGCTAGGTACAGACAGTTCTGAGGTATAACTTACACCTCTGCAGGATCAGACTGAAGCTGCCACTCATAGGACTTTGGTTGAGATCACAGCCCTGCTGAGCTTCCCCTCCTTCCCTTCCCTGCCTCTCCCATACCTGTACAAAGATCTCACTCTTCACCAAGGCCCGCAGGACCCTACTTGACCTTTCCTGCTTCTCTGAGTTACATCCCACTTCCTTGCTATTCCTTAAGCAAGCCAGGCATGCTCCTACCTCAGGGCCTCTGCATGGTTGCCCCTCTGATTGCATTTTCTCCTGATGTCTACATGGCTCTCTCCTTAACTTCCTGCAACTCTTTGCTTAAATGTCACCCTGATGAGACCCACCCAGACCACTTTATTTTAAAATGCAACCTTAGGCTAGCCATGGTGCCGCAAGTAATCCCAGTAATTGGGGTGCTGAGACAGGAAGACCGCAGGTTCAAAGGCAGCCTCAGCAACTTAATGAGGCTGTCAGCTTAGCAAGATCCTATATCAAAATAAAAATAAAATAGGGCTGGGGATGTAGCTTGGAGGTAGAATGCCCCTGGGTTCAATCCCTAGCACCACAAAAATAAAAAATAAGCCAGGTATGGTGGTGCATGCCTGTAATCCCAGTACTTGGGAGGCTGAGATAGGAGGATCACAGGTTCGAAGACAGCCTCAGCAAGTAGTGAGACTCTCATCAACCTAGAGAGACCCTGTTTCAAAATAAAATTTTTAAAATAGGGCTGGGGGTGTAACTTGGAGGTAGGATGCGCCTGGGTTCAATCCCTAGTACCACAAAAACAAAACAAAAATAAAAATAAAAATATAAAATGCAACCTCAAGCCAGGCATGGGAGCATATGCCTGTAATCCCAGTTGAGACAGGAGGATTGCAGGTTCAAGACTAGCCTCAGCAATTTAGCGAGATCCTATTTCAAAACAAACAAACAAACAAACAAAAAAGGACTGGGGGTGTAGCTCAGAGGTAGAATACTCTGGATTCAATCCCCAGTACCACCAAATAAATAAATAAATATATTTCTAAATGAAACCCCAGCCTCTCCTAGTACTCTGGATCAACTCCCTCTGCTGTATTTTTCCATACCTTCTGTCACCTTGCAGCAGGCTGTATAATTTACTTACCTACTGTGTTACAAGGACAGGAATCTTGGTCTCATTTGTTTACCAATGTCACCCAAGTGCCTAGACCAGTGCCTGGTCCATCATCGGTGCTCAGTAAACATTTTTGAATGAATAAGTGAGGGGATGAGCCAGAACTGTAACCAAGGCAGATTCTCTTTGAGGCCAGGCTCCCAACCTGATGCTGGAATGCTGGAGTCGAGGCTGGGGAACAACAGCTCATACAGGCCTTGTCAGCAAAGATAAGGGACTGGATTTTGTTCTCAAATCAGTGAGAAGCTGTCAGAGGGTTTGTTTGTTTGTTTTGTTTTTGTGTTTGTGTTTGGTACTAGGGATTAAACCTGGAGGCAATTCTGCCTCTGAGCTGGACCCCCAGCCCTATTTTATTTTTCATTTTAAAACATGGTCTCACTAAGTTGCTAAGGCTGTCCTCGAACCTGAGTCCTCCTGTTCCAGCCTCCCACGTACTGAGATCACAGGCTTGCACCACCATGCCCAGCTTGTCAGAGGGTTTTGAGTAAGCATGGGCATATCTAGGTGAGCCTTGGGAAGTCAGGGCTCACAGGAGCAAGCAGGGCAAGCTAGGTACAGTCTTCTGGGCGGTGTGTATATGGGGTGGGAGGGTGATGCTGGGGCTTGAAGAGGTGACCAGGCTGCGGCTGCACTGGGATTGGGAGAGCATAGAGCTCAAATTCCCAACTCTCCAGGCAGCCTGGGTGGCTGCCTTACCAGGCCTGGCCTGTGCATAGTCCAGCTGGACCCCAGCTGCTGGCAACTGCTCCAGCACTGCAGATGGGTCATTTACTCACCGGGTGGTCCCTAGCTCCTCCCTCCACTTCATTTGCACCCTTGTGGGCTTGGCTGGTGGAGGGGCGACCTCTGCTACCTCTCCTCCCCAACTCAGAGAATAATCCCTCACATTCATGGGATTCCCCCTCAAGCTCTCTCTTCATCCTCCCACGGCCGGCCCCGTTCCCGGAGAATGCAGAAGCCTGATTCCCATTGGGCGGATGAGAACAGTGAGGCCAGGAAAGGGGATGGGACCCTCCCAAGGTCATGAGCCAGATGGGGACACCAGGTGGGGGACACATCTCCCAATTCCCCATGACTAGATTTTCACCAGACAACAGATGGCCCCATGGCTTGACTTGGTACAAGCCCAGAACATTCCAGGCCTCCCTGAGCTGGTCTTGACTACTACCTTTAATCCTAAATTCATGCACATTCAATTCCATGAAGAGATTCTTCTTATCAGAAATGAAAATGTTACACAGAAGACCAAAGCTACATTTTGACCCCCTTTCCTCCATCTTAGTTCCCTCTAGATTACCAATTAGGATGTATCTTTCTAGAACTGTGACACGCAAAGACATAATCATAAGTCCAGAGAAAATCCTTAGGGCTTCTGAGTGTGGAGCACATCATACACAGATGGGTCACCCTGCAATCTGCTCTTAGACATCACTGATTGGTGCATTCATATAATTTTCCTATTTTCTAACAGGTGAAAAATATTCTATAGTGTATAAACATGATAGTTCAATGTTTAGTTGTTTTGTTTTTGTTTGTTTGGTTTTTGGTGGTACTGAGAATTGAATCCAAAGGCATTTTACCTCTGAGCTACACCATTAGCCCTATTTTATTTTTTATTTTGAAACAGGGTCTCACTAAGGTGCTGAGGCTGGCCTCAAACCTGTGATCCTCCTGTCTCATCTTTCTTGGATTACAGGCATGTGCCACTGCACCAGCCATATTTTAATTTTCTCAATTAAATTTTATATTTCTTTTTCACACACTGAAGTACAGAGGATCCGCTTCATCTCTCTCAGGTCTTAGCACCTGGGCATTTTTGGACCTGCAAAGACCCTTTCTTGTTTATATATATTTTACTCCTGGACCCCTGCCCCCACCTATTTCTAACTTCACTAAAACCTTTTCTACCATGTTTGATGCATGTCCTCATATAATTCTAGTAATTAGGATTTTTTGCAAAATGCATAGTATTGTTTATGTGTTTGTGTATTTTTAAAGTTTTTAAGGAGATTTAATACAGAGAGAACACAAAAGTGTACTGTTCTTGAACTTTCTAATCCTGAACACACCCATGTAACCAGCACTGAGATCAAGAAGCAGAACAGAGCTGGGGGTATAGCTCAGCGGTAGAACACTTTCCTAGCTTGCATAGGGTCCTGGGTTTGATTCCTCTGCACCACACATACATAAAAGGAAAAGAACATGTAGCACCCTCCCCCAGCAGATCCCTTCAACACTCCCCACCACTACCCAAGAGCGAGCACTTTCCTCTCACCACTACTTAGTTTTGATTCTTTTTTAAACTTGGCACAAATGGAACCACCGTGTGTGTGTGTGTGTGTGTGTGTGTGTGTGTGTGTGTGTGTGTTGCTGGGGATTGAACCCAGGAGCATTCTACCTCCGAGCTACACCCCTGGCCCTTTTTTATTTTTTGCTTTGAAACAGGGTTTCACTAGGTTGCTGAGACACTCATTAAGTTGCTGAGTCTGGTCTTGAACCTGTGATCCTCCTGTCTCAACTTCCCAAGTACTGGGAAGCTACCACGTTCAACCTGTTTCACTCAATTTTTTGTTCATGCAGCTTCTCTGCAGTGTGTGTAGTTAGTTATAGATGGTTTACTATCAAAGCCATGAGGCATTTCAATGCATGACTATACCATGGTTAAAGTATTGTACTATTGCTGGACAAGTGAGTGGCTTCTAGCACGGGGCCATTATAAACAGTGCAGATGTGAACATTCCTGGGTGTGTCTTTAGGTACACTACGTAGGCATTTCTGTTGTGTGTATACCTAGGAGTGGAATTGTTGAGCATGTTCCATTTTGCAGGTAATAATAAACAGGGTATACTTTCTTTGTTTTTTATTGTTGTGGCACTGGACATTGATCCCAGGGGCACTCTACTACTGAGCTACATCCTTTATTTCTTATTTTGAGACAAGATTTCACTGAGTTGACCAAGCTTGCCTTGAACTTGTGGTCCTCCTGCCTCAGCTTCCAGAGTAGCTGGGATTACAGGTGTGCACCACTGGGCCTGGCATCAGGGCATGCATTTTTCCCCCAAGCTCAAAGACTTTTATAAGGATTAAATAACAGTGGGTATGCTTTTTTTTTTTTTTTTAGTACTGGGGATGGAACCCAGGGACATTCTTCTACTTCCAAGCTACATCCCCAGCCCTACTTTTTTTTCTTTATTTTGAAACAGGGTCTCACTAAGTTGCAGAGGGCCTCACAAGTTGCTGAGGCTGGCCATGAACCTGCAATACTCCTGTCTCAGACTCCCAAGTACTGGGATTACAAGCATGGGCCACCATGCCCAGCTGAGTATGCATTTTTTTTTTTTTTTTTTTTTGGCGGTACTGGGGATTGAACTCAGGGGCATTCTACCTCCGAGCTATACCCCCAGCCCTATTTTTTATTCTTTATTTTGAAACCGAGTCTCACTAAGTTGCGGAGTGCCTCACTAGGTAGCTGAGGCTGTCCGCGAACCCGGATCCTCCGGTCTCAGCCTCCCGAATGCTGGGATTACAAGCGTGCGCCACCACGCCCGGC
>PVLC010004945.1:20013-80560 GCA_004027655.1 Graphiurus murinus | reverse complement strand
CCTCCTCCTCCTCCTCCTCCTCCTCTTCTTCTTCTTCTTCTTCTTCTTCTTCTTCTCTCTCTCTCTCTCTCTCTCTCTCTCTCTCTCTCTCTCTCTCTCTCCTTCCTTTCTCTCTCTCTCTCTCTATCTCTCTTGGCACTTGGGGAATGATTCCAAGGGCATTCTACCTCTGAGCTACACCCCAGCCCTTTTTATTTTTATTTTGAAACAATGGCACACTAAGTTGCTGAAGCTGGTCTTGAACCTGTAACCCTCCTGTCTTAGCCTCCCAAGTATTGGGATCACAGGTATGTGCCATCACTCCTGGATCCCCTTCCTTTTGATGGGGGGTGGCATGATTCTGGAGGAACACATGGGACTGGATATAGAAGTGTGACAACTTTTAGAAAATATAATTTAACCATACTTGATTTCCTGCATTAAAGAGAAGAAGAAGAAATACTTCCTTTTGCACTGTGTATATGAAAAAACCATAAGCAAGAAAGGACACAGTTAATTTCTCAGGCTATCCTGCCCATCTGGTTTCATGGTTGAGAGACAAGTGCTAATGAATCCATTGCTACAGAAATTATCTCGGATTTGCTTCAAGGTCATAGATTAGGTCCTTAATTCTAGCCAATCACTTTGAAAAAGAATGATCTTGCCAACAAGGGCAAGCAGAACCAGCCCCTCCCACCATCAAAATGAAAAAAAAAAAAAAGACTTGGTGTAAATCCATTTCCACTAGCACATTAACTACTAAAGATGCATCAGTAACATCTCCTGTGGCTAAAAGAGGGGCAGCCAATTAACACTTACAATGACAAGAGTAAAAAATTATTTTGTTTTCTTTTCAAATAAATCAGTTTGACACTACTGCTCTACTGAGCTCATTTGTACAAGACCAGATCATGTTTTTATTTTTGTTTTGTTTCAATTAAATACAAATCATAATATTGATAAAATACAGCATTATGCATCATCTTGGCTGCTACATTAGGTTAATTCTTTGTAGAGGCATTATTGTCTTCTTTTCTGTAGCTATTATACTTTTTTTTTTTTTTTTGCGGTACCAGGGATTGAACTCAGAGGCATTCTACCTCCGAGCTACACCCCCAGCCCTATTTTTTTATTCTTTATTTTGAAACCGGGTCTTGCTAAGTTGCGGAGTGCCTCACTAGTAGCTGAGGCTAGCCGCGAACCCGGATCCTCCAGTCTCAGCCTCCTGAATGCTGGGATTACAAGCGTGCGTCACCATGCCCGGCTGCTGTTATACTTTTAAAAAAACATGCACATGACCATTTAGTGACTGCCTATCACAATTTTATCCTTTAGGAAGTAGGGAATCTGTAGAGATTTTGGACATAAAAAATAAACAACTGCATTTAATTTACATTATATTGCAAATGCTGGATAATCAAAGCCAAATCCCAGGTTATTCTTAGAAAATGACATGCCAAAAAGCGACCTGAGAGTAGTTTCTAAAATTCATAGGTGATGTATTCATATCTGGAGTTGGAGAAGGGAGAGATAAGAGCAAATCTGGCATGAAAGTTGGTTGATAGAATGCTTGATTTACTTATATCCTTTCTTTTTCCAAGGAAGACTAAGTCAGGAAGCTTGGTTCAATCTATTCAAAGCTTTTCCTTAAGAGTCAGAGGAGCCGGGCATGGTGGCACACACTTGTAATCCCAGCATTTGGGAAGTTGAGACCTGAGGATCCGGGTTCACTACCAGCCTCAGCTATCTAGTGAGGCACTCCACAACTAAGTGAAACCCTGTTTCAAAATAAAGCATAAAAAATAGGGCTGGAGGTATAGCTAGGAGGTAGAATACCCCTGAGTTCAACCCCCAGTACCACAAAAGAAAAAAAAAAAGAAGTGAGTCAGAAAAGAATGACTTAAATCTAAATCTATTGGACAAGACAAACATAGCCTATTTAATTTCCAAATCTTACTTTAATCTATGAAATTTTCTGGAAGACTTATTAAAAATATAGATTCCTGTTGGACATGTTGGCCCACACCTGTAATCCCAGTACTTGGGAGGCTGAGGCAGGAGGATCACAGGTTTGAGGACAGCCTCAGCACGTAGTGGGATCCTCAGCAACCCAGCAAAACCCTGTTTCAAAAATAAAAAAGGGCTATTGGTGTCACTTAGAGGTAGAATGCCCCTGAGTTCAATCTCCAGTACCCCCCAGAAATATAGATTCCTAGGTTTATCCTTAAAAATTTGAAAGTCTGAAGTGACACTGTAGAATATGTAGTTTTAACAATGTCCCCATGTGAGCCTGATAGAAACAGATCTGATAACCTAGACAAAGTTTTATTTTTTGTTTTAACAATAGTCAGAGACCCCTTACTCTAAGTAAAGCGAAAATTAACTTATTTAGTCCTCATAACAAACCAATAATGTAGGAACTGCTACAAATGAGGAAGCTGAACCACAGATGGGTCAAGTAACTTGTCCAAGGGTCTAAAGCTGAACCAAGGCATCTGACTCCAGAGTCTATGCTCTGTTGACCTTGGAGAGAATTGATATCCCTCTCTCTCTCTCTCTCTCTCTCTCTCTCTCTCTCTCTCTCTCTCTCTCTCTCTCTCTCACACACACACACACACACACACACACACACACACACACAGAGTATTGGAGCTGTAGGGTCACTGAACAAATAGCCTGGAACTCATCAGCTTCCCTCTTTCTCAGCCCTTTGGAGCTGGGTTGTCATTACACACATTACACAAGCTCAATAATACCAAATGTCTCAGGCAGAATGGCCATAGAATACCAAGTCATAGCACCAGGATTGTTGGACATCATAATTCCCATAATCCCCACTGTGGTAGTCATCCTAATGCTCCAAATACCCCACTGGAATTGCCTGCAACTCTTGTGTGATGCACACTTGGCCTGGTACCAACCTCCCCATTTGGCAGCCCTGAACAATTCTGTCCATGAGTAGTAAGTACTGTTTCCAATAGACCCACAACTGCTTGTCTCTTTCTCTGAAGGACTCACCATGAACCACCACTCTGACCTAGCAGCAGGACCTCACTTCTTCAGATTCAACCACTGGCCAGAACCAAACCTGCATCTCTCCTAGACTTTATGTCCCTAGCTTCATACTAGCCCATGTCTTGGAACACTCAGATGCAGAAATAAGAAACACTGATCCACCAGCATGCTTTATAAAAGCATTTCATACCCCAATATCTGGAAACAAATACCAAAGTCATATAACTACGCTTACAACTTTTCTGATCCAAGATGACCTTTTCTTCCTCTGAAAATGAGAACAAGCCAAAAATTAAACTTTAACAATTTGAAACATACATATGCATAATGTATGATGCTTTGAATTAAGCATTTTCAACTTTTGCTTTAAGCAGATGAGATCTGTCAGGTCCCACAATCTGGCTTCACAAGTTTGACTCCATGAATTGACTTTATATAAAACATTTATAAACATTAGAGTTGTGCTGCAGAAGACAAGTTCACGATGGTCCCTTTCAGTTCATCAGGAGATGCATTAGGAAACCAGTATTTATTCTTGGCTGTGCATTCAGTATGTATAGGCGTGAGACTAAGTTTCTCATTCTTATTTAGGTTGAACATAATCAGTTTGATATTGCGTGCTTTCCCATATAATTGTATTTATGTACCACAGGAAGCAGCACAAATGTCAACTCTTTATTCTTACAATGCCTAATTTGAATAGAAAGATGATTGATTGACATAGTGGAAAAATACCATCATCCATGGAGTCAGAGCAATCAGGGCACATATTCAACTCTGGAACTTCCAAGTTATTTAGCTTTTCAGAGCTAAGTACAAGTTCATGGCCTTATTGCCATGCTGGAAACAATTTCCAGTAGAGACGCTGCCAAAGAAATAAGACTCACTACGAAGACAAAAAGTGCTTGGAACCTTAGAAAAGAATGAGTCAGGTATATACCAATCCTTCATAAGCCTTCTCCAATGGTCTGAATTTTTTATTTGTTTATTTTATAAGCTGAATAGGGTGGTTTTTTAATTTGAGATGGCCTTAGGTGGGTAGAAGGGAGAGTGGTTGTACTCTTGTGGACCTCATCAAAAGGTCAGTAGGAGCCAGGCGTGGTGAGTACTTGGGAGGCTGAGACAGGAGGATCTGGGTTCGCAGCCAGCCTCAGCTACTTAGTGAGGCCTTCCGCAACTTAGTGAGACCTTGTTTCAAAATAAAGAATAAAAATAGAACTGGGAGTGTAACTTGTAGGTAGAATGCCCCTGGGTTCCATCCCCAGTACCACACACACAAAAAAAAGTCAGTAGGACGTGACTTGGTGCCATGGGAGTCAATTAACTCTACTAAAGCCAGTCAACGGAATCAGAGAGCTTCAAATGAGGAGGCATACCAGGAATATTAACTAAATATATCAAAGGAGTCATTGAGGAAAGGCTCCAAACACCAAATGATTACTAATCCATGGAAAGTTACCCCAAAAGCTACTTAAAGACTAAAATGAATGTTGTGTCTTTAGTAGAATCTAATAAACATAGGAAACATATTTCCAAAGACAGGGCTTAAAAAAAAAAACAACCCAGACAAAGCAAGTCTATTATGGTGGCACATGCCTGTAATTCCAGTACTTGCAAGTCTGAGACAGGAGGATTGCAGGGTCAAGGCCAGCCTCAGCAACTTAGGGAGACTCTCAGCAACCTAGAGAGACCATATTTCAAAATAAAAAAATAAATAAGGAATAGGGCTGGGGGTATAGCTCAGAGATAGAACGACCCTGTGTTCAATCCCCAGTACCACACACACACAAACACACATATACACACATGCATGAATGCACACACGTAGACAAAGCAAAAGTAAAAATCCACAGTTCCTTCCTCCCCTAATCAGTCAATGGATCCTAATGGTGTGATGGCAACATAAGAATGGGCATAGATTTCTCCAGGTGTTTTTGTTTTTGTTGCATTTAATGTTTATGGTGCAGAAGATTGAACTCAAGCCCTCATGTATGTTAGGCAAGCACTCTACTACTGAGCTACATCCCTAGCTAATTCCCTTGGTGCTTTTATAGACCACCAGAGTCAGAAGCATCCAAGGTATCTGCTAAAATGTTGTTTTCTAGGTCCTCTGTTGAATCCTTCTTTTGCATTATGTTGGAACATGATTTTTTTTAACAAGTTTTCACTACAATTCTTATGCAAAGTAAAGTTTGAAAGCCTCTAAAATATAACAAAAGAAAAAGGTTAGAAAAATCACATCCAAATATTATGTTACAATTATTTTATTTTGATACTTGTCGAAATCTTATGGTTATACAAGAAAAATAATTTGTGATTTTTTTTTAAAACAAAGTTTGCAGTATCTCTCCGGATTTTGCCTACATATATTAGGCAATAACACATAGACAAATTCTTTCAAATAATTAAGAAGATCCTGTAAAAGGAGAAGATATTTGAGGCAGAACTTTTCCATATATTTTCAAAACTACTATTGAACTGAACTCAAGGGTGACCTAAGTAATCTAATGACTGTTTTATTCAAGAAGTTTTCAAAATTCCAGATGTGTAGGGAAAAGATAATAAAGTTATAATACCATTGTTCTCTTTTTAAAAACTCAAGTTCTCTTGCTAATAGTTAAGGATACTGATTTATATAAAGCATAACATGTTTCTGCTTCATAACAACATCTGTATTATTTTACATTTTTATTGGCAACTTTCACTGTACCCTGGTGATTTCTAGAAATCCTCATACTTCCCTGCTGGTCAAAGATTCCAAAAAATAATAAACAAATGATTATTAACTATGATCTTTTTATTCTACAACCATGTACTCCATAAGAAGCACTCGAAAAAGCTGAGCTATTAACTTTGGGGAAAATAAAGTCCATACACCAGATCTCAACTGCAGAGAGATTTTGTGAGGTAGACAGACCATCAAGCGTAGATAGTAAAACACCCGCCATAAGTGTATTATGCCCAAGAGGGAGTTTGAGCATGTGGATTTCTACCAGAATTATACATATTCCTAAAGGAATGTCCATTGTTCACAGACAAGCTGCTGCCATGGCCAGTGTTGCCTGTTACTAAAGCGTTTAGCCCAGAGGGTCTCAGCTGGGAGGAATGCAGAACACCAGGGGGCATTGAATAATATCTAGAGATATTTTTGTTGCCACATCTTGGGGAGCAGCTAGTGGGTAGAGCGCAGGGAAGCTGCTGAACATCCTTCAAAGCACAGGACAACCTCCCACAGCAAGGAATTTCAAACTTCAAAATGTTAGCAGTACCTGGTTTAAGAGGCCTTGAGCTAGACCCATAGTTTCATAAGTTAGTGCTCATTTCTAGAAAGACTGGATTCTATCTCTGCTTCAGAACCTTGTAATCTAATCACATTGGAAACTTCAGGGTTCTTGCAACATTATACTGGTGGTGAATCTCTTGGACACCTTCCTTGACTCGTGCTCTTGCTTTACGCCGCTACTGATCCAACCCTGTTCACCAGCTTAGACCCTGTTAGGACTATTTGCTTTGGAATTGAAGGATTGATCCTGCTCTCTCACAAGGATAATGATTTGAGCATGAAAACTCTAACTCAAGTCTCCCTAGCATCCAACATAGCACTTTGAACATAATAGGTGCTTGCTAAATATTTGCCAGGCTAATGAAATAACTTTAGAGTAGCATAACCACAAACACTGATGATTCACAGAATATAAAACATAACTTTTACTCTCAGGCCCTTATATTTAGGGGTAAAGATACGAATAGGAAAAGGATTTCTGGTGAGTGTAAATTCCCTTAGAATGCAGATAAAGCAGAGAGTGCTTCACAAAAGTGAAATATCCCTGAAAGGTGTTTCATAGAAGCTAGAAAGAGGAAGGAGGCCATGCTGGGCTGAGTGGGAAGAAACCATGAAAAGCAGAGCATAAGCAAAGTTGGTCCTTGAAGAATTTTAACAAATAGAACCAGGACATTTGAAAACACACCCATGGAGTCCTCTTTTTTTTTTAAATTTCTTACCATATAGTTTTGTTTTGTTAGTACTGGGGACTGAACCCAGGTCTGTTCTACTTCTGAGCTATACTC
Source organism: Graphiurus murinus (assembly GCA_004027655.1). NCBI lineage: Eukaryota > Metazoa > Chordata > Mammalia > Rodentia > Gliridae > Graphiurus > Graphiurus murinus. The sequence goes on along the minus strand of PVLC010004945.1, from coordinate 73,498 downwards.
CCAACCCTTTTCATTTTTTATTGTGAAACAGGATCTCATTAAGTTGCTGAGAGTTTCACTAAGTTCCTGAGGCTGGCCTCAAATTTGTGATCCTCCTGTCTCAGCCTCCCAAGTGCTGGGATTACAGCTGTGTGCCATCATGTGTGGCTTTTATCATATAGTATTCTGAGGAGGGGAGTGCTATGATTTGGAGATTGTTTGTCCCTCAAAGTTTCATGAACTGGAAACTTGATCCCAGTATAATAGTATTGAGGGGTAGTGGGTCCTTTAAGAAGTAGAGCATAGCAAAAAGTAATTAGGTCCTAAGGGTATCAACTTCAGAAGGGACTGATACCTGTCTCTTGGGAGTGGGTTACATATCACATGACTGGATTCATTGCTGTAAGAGCGGTTATTACAAAGCAGGTTTCACCTCGTGTTTTGGTGTCTTTGTGCACACTTACTTGCCCTTCCACTTCATAGACACTTTGTAATGCAGCATGCAGTCCTCACCAGAAGCCACGAAGTTGCTGACGCCATGCTTTTGGACATTTTTCCACTTCTAAAATAGTGAACTAAAGGAAACTTTCCTTTATAAATCACACAGTTTCAGGCATTCTGTTATAGCAACACAAAATGGACTGAAATGGGAAGTTTACAGAAAAGCAGGGGTGAAGTTCAAGGTCACCAGTTCCCTGGATCACACCCCCTTCCCATGGACCAGTTCTCATCTAATGCGTGTCAAATGGAAGAGAACCAAAGACATGGCTCCATAGCCTCAGAGCAGGTCAACTCCGAAGAACTCCTCCAGTGCTGAAGCTTTCGGACTTGTGTCCATTTAAACTCCTCACTGTTTAATCCTACTTCTTTCCCTTCCTCAGAGCACTGCCCAATAAATTATTCACATGCAAATCTCCATCTCAGAGTCTGTTTCCCAGAGAATTCAACATAAGACTACAGGAGGGGGAAAAGAAACCCATGCTGGTGGCAATTAGGAAAGATGTGATCGGGCAGCTTTTAGAAATGCCCCCAGTGGCCAGCCAGTCCTTTAGGCCATTGTTAAGTAGGTGAGGAACAACTGGTCAACCCTTTGTGTTTACCCTGCAGTGTCTCACTCTGCACTCCCCACTGGTACCCTGCATCCCTAGAAAGTCTCCTTGATCACCCTCTAACAAGGCCAGAATCCATAAAGCCTTATCTACACGGGAACTGAAATGATTGGTAACATTATAATGCCTCACATAAGAGAAATCAAGGTTGTCATTCAGCCTTAAGCTGGGTCAAAGAATCAGTTGCCATTGGAGAATATTTGGGGAATATCAGGGACTTTCTTGGTGCCATGACAAATCCAATTGTATGGTGGCAGAGGTAGTGAACTCACCAAATGCCATTTTCTTACCCTCCTAGGCCCAATGTTACAAGTGTCCTGGCCTCCTCTGTGATGCAGGTTAGCCGTGGGACTGAATTCTGGCCCACAAGATACAGTTGAAGTGATATCTACTATGTCTGGGCCTGGTCCATGATTTCCCCCTGAATGGTTCTCCACCCTTTCCTTTTCTTACCACTTGGTTATAGATGATCCGGTTGAATTCTGAGGCCTTAGGAGTAGAGCCAGACATGAATGGAACCTGGGCCCCAGAATGGCTGAATGAAATGGCGTCTTCCTTTACACCCTCTCAATCACCCTTGGGTTGTACCATGGATATTTTTGGGTCACTTGTCACTCTGGATGGTGATGCTCAATTTAACACATTGACACCAGCTATGTTTGAATGTGGTCCTAAGAGCTAGAATTATCAGAAATTTCCTAACTGTTTTAAGAACACTGACTCAGTGAAGCCTGGCATATAATGGTATCCTAGAGAATTCAGGAACAAGAAAAGACTTCTATGCTGTTATAGCCATAGCGAGTGGGGATAATTTAATCAAAGGCATAACCACTTACAAATCAACAAACAACTGGCATTCGATTTAGCTATGGAAGATATAAATGGATCATGTAATTGTATTCACCCATACACATTATACACACCATTGCTTGTGTGTTAATGTGTTTAAATTTTGTTTCAAAAACAAACTATCTTGCCAGCATGCTCTGGGTAAACAGACTCTTAGCAAAAATGACGAATAATGTCTGGGTGGAGACAACGAAAACTTGGGGAAAGCAGAATCATATTTTTTACTTAAAAGTGAAAAATTGGAAAAGATATAATGTTGGTCAGATAAATATAGGAATTCTACAAACCGGAAATTTAAGAAATGTGCATTTTAAATGCCAAGACAAACAAAACACAACGAATATTAACTCGCTGTTACCCTGCTTTCTTGATGCCTATCTTCCATATTTGGAAGAGAAAACAACCAAATGAAACAGGATGACTTGCTTTGCTTTAAGTGATGATTTTTTTTTTCTATGTTGAGGGATTTGGCTATGCTTCAGTTCTCCGGGGAAACTCTATTCTAAAAAGAACTTAGATTTTTATCTTGGAAACCATCTTCACCAAGGGCTCAAATTTGAAGGAGTAAGAAACTTGGGTTTCAAACCTAGAAACGCATCTGATTTTATTTTATTTTTAACTTTATCCTCAAGGAGCACATTACATATTTTAAGTCATTCTGCAAGGGGGCTTCCAGAAATCTTTCAGTTCATAGGAGCATTTGCTAGACTACAACATTTTCATCCACTTACTAATGTCTGAATGCGGCCAACACTCATGACTGGTTCAATCCAGTGTGTGTGTGTGTGTGTGTGTGTGTGTGTGTACTTCAGGTCATTTTGCTACATCAGAGGCAGCTTTATGTGTCTTTCTATTACGAATTCCACATTGCATCAGAGCAAAAAAGATGGGATGAGTGGATATTCAAATAGCTGTGCATAGCAATACTCAAACCTCCTTTTCTGTAGTAGATACTCATACAACATTCTAAGAAAGTCTGTTTCTCTTAATTTCTATTGAAATGAAAAGGTATGAGTATGCTGCATTAATGATTTTTTTGTGTGTGGTACAGGGGATTGAACCCAGGGGCATTCTACCTCCAAATTACATCCAGCCATAGATAGATAGATAGATAGATAGATAGATAGATAGATAGATAGATAGATAGATAGATACAGGACTTCACTAAATTACTCAGAGTCTTGCTATGTCACTGAGGCTATCCTTGAACCTGCAATTCTCCTGTCTCAGGCTCCCAAACATTGGGATTAGAGGTGTGTGCCACCATGCTGGGTTCTGCATTCATGATTATATTTGCAGCATTATCACATTTATTCCTGACCAGAGAAGATGTGGGATTTAAATGGGTATCATTGAGAACAAATGTGATGTGTACAATTTTACACTTCTGATAATTGGAAAAATTGCCCATAACCTGGCTTCTGGCTTCATATGTTTCCACCAGCTGCACATTTTAGTGGCATGTGCCACGGGGAATGTATATATCCCAATGCAATCTTTGGTCCTGTGCCTCAGGTCACAACACGGGGTGGCTCAGCACAGTGGATCATATTCCTAAAGGCTTTCCTACACAGAGGGGTCTACTAATAAATAAATATATTCCACCAATAAATTTGGGGATGTTGGCATGCATGTCTCTGCTGGGAATTTTAAGTCTATACTTTTCATCTACAAGTAAAGATCATTGAAAGATAGTATTTATATCCTGGACATAACTTTCCACTTTTCACAGTACCTGACATCTCTCATCCTGAAAGGAAGTGTGACACAGGGGATTTTGAATGAGAAGAGATGGCTGTCTTAGCCAAATTGTAGTTAAATCATCTCAGTTTTGGTCAGCTTTATAAAAACATGAACATTTGAAAACATCCCGGGGCTCATCTCAGCAATCTGGAAGGGACCCATCTAGTGGTGGGTCCTCAGAGTTAGGATTCATCAGTTTTAGTATTTACATTTATATATAGATTTTCTTTGTTCCTTTGTAAAAAAAAAATGGGTTATGGGAATGTTAAAGCATATATAAAAGCCAGGAGCACATATAAAACTCACCGAGTACCCATCACTCCGTCTCAACACTATTAAGAACGTGTATTTCCCCCATTTGCCTACCCTCCCTTCCTTCCCATCCCTGCCCTGGAATTATTTTGAAGCAAATCCTATGCTTTTTCACCTATAACTTTTTGTACACATACATATATATTGGGAATTGGACCCAAGGCCATTCTACCTCCAGACTACACCATCAGCCACTTTTATATTTTAAAACTAGGTATCCCTAAGTTGCTGTGGCTGTCCTCAAACCTGTGATCCTTGTGTCTCAGCCTCCCAAGTATTAGGCATGCACCACCACGCCCAGCTACATACATATATGTTTAAGTTTCTATTTCTTGTGTGAGGTTTTATGCCAAATTTTTCAGTGGCCATAACTAAAATGAGTATTTATTTTGACTTCTGCAAGGAGAATTGCATTTCTTTCTATTTTCATAACAGAAACCGAGTCACTTCGAAAGGACTCTTTTTAACATTTACAATAGGGACAAGATTTCATGTGAACTAAAAATAACCCTTTTTTTTCTTCACAATAGAGCTGTGAATAAATGTCTGCTTCATGAATTCCCATGTTTCATTTTTTCTCATGGCTAATAGTCATTAATCAGTCATCATACACACATACATACAAATACACGCAGAAAGACACGTGATTTTTCATTCTACATCACGTTCTTCTAGCCTAAACCAGACTAGATTTTTCGACCACAAGGAAAAGCCTGTAAATAATGTGCTAAAGAAAGAACTAAGAAATATACATAAGAAGACATTTAACATGTTATCAGTCAAGGGAACCTAGGCTACACCTCATTTCACATGTGTGCAGATTTTCATACCATAGTTTATTCCATTATCATATGTTGTCATATTAATATAATCATAAAGCATGCCTAAAATAAGAATGTTTGTCAAAATTGAGAAAGAACTTAAGTTGGTGCGTATAGTTCAAGGGGAAATTTATAAGATTTTACTGATCTCACTAGTAAAATAAAGCCTGTTGAGACACGCCTCCTTGGGGAATTTTCCTTTAGACCCATAAAGGCTCTAGCAGGAGAAAAATGGTATATTCTTGCATTAGAGAGTGTTGGTACGTGCCTTGGCTCAAAATTGCTCTAATATAAAAGAATATGATAAATTCCTTTGTAATTTGGGAGTCCACCCTGGGCCAGAATCCAAGGGTTCTGGGGTAAACCTACCCTCACAGAACTTATGATCTACTGTGACAACTATATGAGGAGCTACAACACAATGCTATTCTTATTACAACTGGGGAGTTACAAGGACTTTTGTACTATATACATAATGCAAAATCAGAGATGGCCTGTGGCATGATTTTAAACTGAGACCCAGTATCCTTTCTTCATGGTACTTGGGGTTGGGTAAAATCCAAGGGGTTTCTACCTCTGAGCTATACCCCTGACTCTTTTATCTTTTATTTTGAAACAGGGTTTCACTAAATTGCTGAGGTCTCAGGGTATCACTCATTTGCTGAGGCTATCCTCAAACCTGCTGTCCTCTTGACTCAGCCTCCCAAGTACTGAGATTAAAGACATGTGCTACTGTGCCCAGCCTGAGACTCAGTATCCTTCATTGTTTATTATATATATATATGCATATATATTATATATGTTACATATATTATATATCTATATCATCTATCTATATATGTATCTATATATCTATATATATATATATATATACATATATATATATATATGTATCTATATATCTATATATATATATATATATATATATAGAGAGAGAGAGAGAGAGAGAGAGAGAGAGAGAGAGAGATTCATTCTGGGAATTTAATCCAGGGGAATTATACCTTCAAGCTATATTCCCAGCAACCAGAGCTTTTTAAATTTTTTTTTTTTGAAGCAGGGTCTCTTTAAGTGACTGAGGCCGTCCTCAAACCTGTGATCCTCTGTCTCAGCCTCCGAAGTACTGGGTTACAGGAGTATGCCACCGCGTCCAACGTCAGTATCCTCAGACAGATTTCATTGTGTTAAATGGATGGCTTTGGGCTGAGTGGAGGAGACAATATTGGGCAGGAGAACCACTGGCACTATTAAAGGCAAGAGAAGGCGGTACCCTGAACCAGGGTAATGGCCAGGAAAAAGGGAAGATGTGGGCAAATTAGAGAGCTATTTCAGAATTAGTATCTATGGCTTTCCGTGATGAATTGATAGGAGTCTGAAGGAACCAGGGAGAATGAGGTCTCAAAATGGAAGGCGGTACTAACTGTTTTGTAAAGTTGATTGAAGAGTTGAGCCATTGGTTTCTCAATTTCTGTTTGAATTCATTCTCCAGAGACAGACAAATGTCTCAAATTAGAACTTGGACTTGCAGTTCATGAATTTTTAAAGAATGTATACGAGTGGTGTAATTACTGCTCTAATCTAATGGGGCTGCTTTCTGCCTAAAAGCTGAGATGCATGCATACCTTTGCACGTTGAAAATGTTAATTGAATTACCTCTGCCTTTAGTTTATGTTCCTCAAACACAAACTCTTAAGTCAGGCAAAAGGGATTGCAGCTATGTTGTGCCATACTTAACCACCTTTTTTATAAGCAAAGATTTTTATACCAAAAATAAATAGAGGCATAGAGACCTAAACCCATAAATTATGTGAGCTAGTGCTTTAAGAAGCCATGTATTTGCACAAGAATCAAGAGAGCTTTCTTAAAAGGGACCAGGTTCTGGGAATTCTCTCTAAAAGTGATTTATTTCTGTCAACATTCTTCCTCAGTTTAAACATATGCATTCACATATATTTAAATTCCTCTAGACATTTGACTTTAAAGTTTTACTTCTGATGTCCTGAGTAAATACCTTAAGCAAAGAGGCAATAAAATAGGGTAAGGCAGCTTTTCTCTTTGAATCTACCTTTCTCATACAAATCTCCCTCTAAACACCTAGAGATTATCTGCAAACATTTCTTTTGAGATATTTTCTATAATATATATATAGCTATACATATAACTAGACATAGAGACAGAAAGGAAGCATATTATAGATAATACACACATATTATATATATTTATTACAAATATTGGAATGTCTGAATCATCTTGAATTTTTTTTCTTTCAGAAGAGTTCTTTTCAGCTTTCTGACAATGGAGATGTTTAATAAATGTATTTATGAAATCACTTCTGACATGTGATTATGAAACAGCTACTCTATGTAGGTGAATATGCTAGTATATGTCAATGCATGTTATTATCATAACAAGTCAAACGTCAAAAAGTGAGACTAGCTAACTAGTAAGTAATAACACTAAACAACCTCAGGGCCACAACTAGAAACAGACTTATGTGACCATTTTCTACCTCTCTAATTTATTAGGGGGATAACTAAGAGCGAAACAACTTTTTATAAAGCTTACTCCCTAGTGAGGAATAGCAGAAATTGTCTATTCTCCAGGCCTGATAAAACATTCTCTATAGAACCCATATCAACATTCTTAGCAAAAAGATATTGTGCCAGGCCAATGCTACAAGTTATTTCACATCCCCAGTTATTACTGAGTGCCCAGAAAGTCTCCACATTATTTATATTTTCTGTAAAATAATCTTTAGTTCCCAGGAGGAGGCAACTTTGCATTAAATGATGTAACTACACTTTGGAATACATACTCTACTAGTGTATATCATATTAGTACATTATTCCTAATACAAAAATATCATCTGTTAGTGTAATGCAAACCTTTAGTTTCTCTTCACTTATAACTTACAGAAAGACATGTTGAACAAGTTAGTTATGTCAATACATGTCTGTTAAGCCCATGAGCTGAATTCCAAAAGGACTGGAAGAATTTTTTTTGAGTGCTCTGCTTACACTGCTGCCTTCACATCACTGACCCAATTAAAAACATACACCAACAGTGCTGGATTTGTAACATTCTGTATGATTTAAATGACAAGGTACCATAAAAGGGAGCCAAAATCTGTGTTTTGATGTTTCAGAAGTGATTCTCCTTGGCAGAGTGAGTGTGATTCTCTAGTTAGTAAGAGAGCCAGTCTTTATAAACCTAGTTTAGAAAATCCTCAGCATAAGAAAGACAATGCACATACACACAGTGTCCAGAACATCGCACGCTTGTAATCCCAGTACTTGGGAGGCTGAGACTGGAGGATCCGGGTTCGCGGCCAGCCTCAGCTACCTAGTGAGGCACTCCGCAACTTAGAGAGACCCTGTTTCAAAATAAAGAATAAAAAATAGGACTGGGGGTGTAGCTCGGAGGTAGACTGCCCCTGAGTTCAATCTCTAGTACCACTAAAAAACAGAACAAAACAGAGGGGATTTCTATGAATTTATTTTTATTTTTATTTGTTTTTTTGTTTTTGTTTTTTGTTTGGGGTACAGGGGATTGAAATCAGTGGCACTCTACCACTGAGCTATACCTCCAGACCTTTATATTTTATTTTTTCCATTTTGAAACAGGCTCTCACTAAGTTACCACACACTGGCTTCAAGCCTGAGATCCTCCTGTCTGGGCTTCCCAAGTACTGAAATTACAGGCATGCCCCACCCCCATGCCTGGCTATGTAATTGTACTTTAAGGATTGAGGTACCAAGGGGACTCTTGATAGTATGAAGACTGGCTTCGACAAGAAGAATGCACCCAAAGGCAGTGTTCACTTGACCTTGGGACTTTCAGCAGACAACATAGCACACACCAGACAGCTGCCCTCAACACTCTGCTACTCAGTGAAACATCGTTGCAGGTTCATTCCTCAGTTTGGGCTCCATCTCTGCCTTTACTCAACTCCAAACCTTTAGCTCCACTTTCTGTTTCCTTCTTCCAATCCCATACCCACACTTTGGACAGATTTGAATGCTTGAATATCTAGCACCTTGCCTTTGGAGGAGGGTACTGAGGATTGAACATAGGGGCATTTTACCTCTAAGCTACATCACAGCCCTTCATATATATATATATATATATATATATATATATATATATATATATATATATATATATATGATCTCGCTAAGTTGCTGAGGGTGGCTTTGAACCTGCAATCCTCCAGTCTTGGCTTCCTAAGTACTGGAGTACTGGAGTTACAGGCATGTGCCACCACACCCAGCTGGCACCTGTCTTAAATATGGTTTGAACTCGAGCTCAGGAGCTCATGCCTCAGGCTACCCCTCCATCCAAACTCAGGTCTGTAAGAGTTCTCTAAAGGCATGAGAAACAAAGGCGTTTCCAAAGGGTGCTAATGACGATCACAGGCAATCTTCTGACTTTGTTTTTGTTCATGGAAGTGAAATATTAACTACACTATTGCTTGGCTGTATCTGTCAATGCTCACCAATAACTGGACATAGCTTTAACTTCTGGTTTTATTAGGACATTACAGGGATTTGCTGAGAAGAAATAAACCCTTGATAGAAAAATTGGTAAATACACACAATGGAATTCTACTTGGGCCATAAAGAAGAAGAATATGGTGTCATTTGCAGGAAAATGGATGGAACTAGAGAATATGATGCTAAGTCAAGGGTTATATGTTTTCTCTTATATGTAGAAGCTAGAGTGAAAATAAGAGACAAAGGGGACTTCAGATAAATGAGGAGAGAAACCAGTAGCATAGTGGAAGGGGACGGGGGAGGAAAGTGAGGAGGGGATAAAGGAGAATAAACCAAGGAAACAGTGAAAACCATGCTGCGTCTATATATGAAGGCATCACTAACATGTATGAGGGGAGGGATCAGGTAGGATCTGGAGGGAAAAATACCAAGTGATGGCTACATAAATAGATCACTTTGAATCTCACTGTGATGTCTAATTACAATGTACCAATGAAAGTATAAAAAGAGGTTTAAAAAGTGACACATTAAAGAGACTCAAAAAACATCAGAGCACTTTTTTTTTTTATTCCTAGCATTTAGCTGTCAGGTGAAGACATGACGGGACTTGCTCCAGAAAAGGCCCAATCGCACACCTGACGATGGATCCCTTCTTTCATCTGTCTGGAGCCTGTGGGATCTCATACTGATTCACCCCAAACCTGCTGATGTGTCACTGCCATAATCTCTCCGTGTCAGCCATAACTGCTTAGGGTTAGCCCTTAAAGCACAGGGGATTCCCATTCTAACCACAAGGAGCTTATCAATTGTATGGCTTGCTAGAGCTCGGCCATTAAGGGCTTGATGGTTTTGTTATTGCCTTCTGCTCTTAAGTTTTCTCTACAAGTCAGCACAAACGCCTTCCTGTGAGGCTCCTTAGAAATGCTCTGAGCCGACTGCTGGTGACTAAGTGAGGAGAAACACATCTTCTAGTCTTAATGCTGCCCAAGATAACACTTCTCAGCTTTAATGTGCATGCAGCTCACCAAGGAATCTCATTCAAATGAAGATCCTGATGCAGTAGGTCTGGAGCAGAGCCCAGGGTTCTGTGTTTTCAACAAGCTCCCAAGTGATGGGATGCTGCGGGAGGTGTAAAGATTGAGGCTTTTTCTCTATGATTATGTTTTCTGTTTCTAGAAATTGCTTCCTTCCGGGTACCGATTTACAATTCAGGATTTGATGGTTGACAGCTTCACCTTCAAAACATTGCAAACTGGGGTCCCAGCAGTGGACAGAGGACAGCTTTTGATATTCAAAATTAGTGATATGAGCCAGGTACGGGGAGAACACACCTGTAATCCCAGTACTTGGGAGAAGGCTGAGACAGGAGGATCACAGGATCGAGGCCAGCCTCAGCAACTTAGCAAGATCCTGTTTCAAAATATTTTAAAAACCAAATGCAGCATGCAAATATGTTTGTATTGCATTGAACCTCACTATGATCTATAATTACAATGTACCAGTAAAAGTATATTAACAAATTTTAAAAATCAACAACAAAAACGCCTGGGGATGTAGCTCAGAGGTAGAATGTGTAAGGTGATCTGCACGACCCAAGAGACAAAAGACCCCAGAAGCTGGTCCAATCAGGGAAGGTTTATTAAAGGGAAGCTGCCAGCCTGTCTCATGCAGGACAGCAGCAATGTTAGAGGGAAGCAAAAAAATATATAGCAGGGAGAGCAGGGGAGGGGGTCAATGAGAGCAGGGCAGGGGGTGGTGCTTAGTTTGGGGAACAGTCAGGCTCCGTTGCTCACATGTGGTGGGGGATAACCTTTGTGGTCAAGGTTGCAGTGTTTCTGCTCCTGCAACTGCTCCCTAAGTTGGGTGAGACTGCCCCATTTTGCCTTATTATGGCGCAGTTGCATCTTTTATTTTTACTGCCTGTGATTACTTGAGCCACCCACTAGGCCCCATGTATCCTCTGACCTAACAGAATGCACCTGAGTTCAATCCCCAGCACCCAAACAGAACAAATTTAAAAATTAGCATTCTGGAAAGGCATTCTGGTTTTCAAGTATTGACTAAAATCAGTTCATCTCCTCCATTGTATTCCCATCACCAATGTGTAGGATTACCATGGACAGGTAAATGACCTTCCAGAATTACTGGGCAATAGAGCAGTGGATCCTCACTTGACACGGTTCACAGGTATGCTCCATTTGACAATTTTCCCAATGGCTCTTCTGGATCAAGTGTTGCTCCTCGGGCAGACACCAAGGGAAATCAATTTTGCCCCAAAGTGACCTTGTGCAATAGCATTACAAGAGATGGTAAGATTATTATAACAGTATGGTATTTGACATCCCATAGATATATATTTTGAAAGTCTTAAACCTTTAAATAAGCATTTAAGATAGCAAAATATTATCTCTAAGCAAAAGTTGCAGACCATTTTTAAAAGAAAATATACTTGAATCATTGAACCTAAGAAATTCAGAATATTCATAAACTTTCCAACTATTTTACCTAAGGATTGAAGTTAGTATCCAGAATAAAATTTATATGTAAAGAAAGAATATTGATGCTTAATGTGATATGATATACATGAGTTATTGTGATTGATCAGGCTTAGTGTTAATTGAATCAGTGACATTAATTTTCAGATACACAAATACTTTGTCAAAAAACACAAGCTGCTAAAACACACACATACAGATACACCACACACACATAGATACACAAACACACACAAAAACATGCATCCCAGCAAGAGAAGAACTCTTCAAACTGTCCCAGGTTTTACTAGGTTAATGAGATGAGCCAGTCATAGTGTGATAGACGTTTTCACATAGCTATCTTAAATGGGAACATTAATTGTAAATGGAGGCAGCCAGTTAAAATGTCTCCACCAAAGTCCAGGAATCCATACATACATAGAGATCTAGGGATTAATTAGGAAACAAGATGTTAAAGTTTGGATTTAGAATGTCCCCAAGACTTCATGTAGACTAGGTAGCCATGTTGGAGGCCAGGGAGGCCTGGTTGCTAAGGAGGAGTCCCAGGGTGTGTGGCTTTGGGGACTTCAGATGTCCTTGAATCCCCTTCCTGAGCTCTCTTTCTTGCTTCCAGCCTCTGTGGTGTGAAAGTAGAACCCTTGTGCTTTTTGTCTCTCTGCTCCCTGTGCCACATCCTGAGCTCCACAGACGTCACCTAGCCTAACATGGACTGAACCTCTGAAGTCTCCAGAATGGTGAGCAAATCAATCTCTTTCCTCTAAGTTGTGTGGTTGAGTGTTGCAGGTCACAGCAGTGAGAATGCTGACTGACACACAGGAATATCAAGGAGCTCATCTGGGCCACCAGGCACTCAGAAAGATGGCTGCATGAGTGGGAGCCAGCATTCAACTATTTATTTTTTCACTGGTGCACTGTAATCACACATCTTTGTTAGGTATAAGCTGGTAAAGGCATACATGCACACATTTCTCATTTAACCCTTCCCCAATTCACGTCCCACTTCCTCGCCCTCCCTCCTTTAGTGATTAACTTTGATATGTTTGTGAAAGTACATCATGTGCATTAGGGCTTTCTCATCACCTTTAGTTAAGTTACCTTCTTTGCTCATTTAAAGTTTCTCCTTCTTCATCTGGAGTCCCTCTTATGCCCCACTTTCTCCCTACTTCCGCATATTAGGGAGAGCATACAATTTTTTACTTTTTCTGACTGACTAATCTCACTTAGCATAATGTTTTCCAGATCCATCCATTTCCCTGCAAATGACATGATTTTGTTCTTCTTTATGGCTGAGTAAAATTCCATTGTGTACATATGCCATAGTTTTGTAATCCATTCATCTGTTAATGGACATCTTGGCTGGTTCCATAGTTTGGCGATTGTGAATTGTGCAGCTATAAACATAGATACACATGCATTGGTCTGATAGTTTGGTTTCCATTCTTTGGGGTATATACCCATAAGTGGTATTGCTGGATCATATGGTAAGTTCATCCCCATTTGTCTGAGAATACTACATACTGTTTTCCAAAGTGGTTGCACTAATCTGCAATCCCACCAACAATGTATTAGGGTTTCCACTTCTCCACACCCTTGCCAGCATTTGTTGTTGTTTGTTTTTTTGATGATTGCCATTCTAATTGGGGTTAGACGAAATCTCAAGATATTTTATTTTCACTGCCTGCCTTCCCTCTCAGAAGTCTTCCTTTGCCATCCTAGGACATTTTATGACAGTGGCTCAAGGCACTATCAGACATTGCAAATACAACATTGAACCAGGACATTCTGTGCTACTCAGCTTCCCATTGCTGTAACAAAATGCCTGAGAGAATCAACTCAAAGGAAAAAAGTTTTACTTAGACTTGTTGTTTCAGAGGTTTCGGTCCGTAGTCACTTGACCCCATCATGATGGGCCTGTGGTGAGGCAAAATATCACAGAAGGGAGGTTTGGAGGAGCGAAACTAATCATCTCATGAAGTCAAGAAGGAGAGACAGAGACAGACACTAGGACAAGATGTCTCCTTCAAAGGCCTTCCCCTAGCCATCTACTTCCTCAAACTAGGATACATCTCCCAAAGTTTCCAATACCTATCAATTACACTACTAACTGGGGACCAAGCCTTCAAGGCATGAAACTTTGGGGGACCCTCCAGATCCAAACTATAACACTATGCCCATATGTGAGCAGTGACTCTAAAATATGTACTCTTAGAAAAGTCAAATTTCCCTAAAAGTGGTTTTGTTGAGGAATCAGGATTTCTCACCACACTCAAAATGAAGAGTGAAAAAATATGAGAGCCAGGCTTGGGGGCGCACACTTATAATCCCAGTACTTGGGAGGCTGAGACAGGAGAATCCGGGTTCGTGGCCAGCCTCAGCTACTTAGTGAGGCACTCTGCAACTTAGTGAGACCCTGTTTCAAAACAAAGAATAAGGTGTAGCCCAGAGGTAGAATGTTCCTGGGTTCAATCCCCAGTACCAGAAAAAAAAATAAAGGTGATCAGATATTGAGGATAATCAAAGAAAAATTATTATAGTAAAAGATCCTGGGTTCTTTTGCACTATGGTATTCCCGCCATCACTCCGTTCCAATAATTGTCTCCAACATCATCCTTAATAGTATCTCCATCCTCACCACACTCATCAACACCATCATCGCCACTATCACCACCACCATCATCTTGTTCTGAGCATATATATATATATATGTATGTGTATATATGTATATATATTATATATGTATATATGTATATATATACATATATACGTATATATGTGTATATATAATATTTTTCTAAAAATCATCTTGTTCTGAGCATTTAAAAATAAATGTATATAAAAACAATCATAAGCCAGGGGTGGCGCCACATGCTTGTAATTCTAGTACTTGGGAGGCTGAGACAGGAGGATCCGGGTTCACGGTCAGCCTCAGCTACTTAGTGAGGCTCTCAGCAACTTAGTGAGACCCTGTTTCAAAATAAAAGAATAAAAAATAGGGCTGAGGGTGTAGCTCAGAGGTAGAATGCCCCTGAGCTCAATCCCCAGTACTGCAAAAAAAATGATGGATTTCTAAACCACCCTTAGTAGGTCCACAGTACCCAGCCAGACTCTGCATCACTAACAAGCTCCCAGATGATGCTAATGATGCTAAGAATCACTTTTCCAGAACCACTGGCCCTGAGTAGTGCATGAGCCCTAAACTTGACCGGAAGACTCCATGTGGGGATAGACCCTTTCAAGGAAGCTTGAAAGAAGACGAGGCAGAGCCAGGCGTGGTGAATGCAAATCATCAGAAACACCAGAAGCTGGACGTGGTGGCGCACGCTTGTAATCCCAGCATTCGGGAGGCTGAGACCGGAGGATCCGGGTTCTCGGCCAGCCTCAGCTACCTAGTGAGGCCCTCCGCAATTTAGTGAGACCCTGTTTCAAAAAATAAAGAATAAAAAATAGGGCTGGGGGTGTAGCTCGGAGGTAGAATGCCCCTGGGTTCAATCCCCAGTACCGAAAAAAAAAAAAAAAAAAAAAAAAAAGACGAGGCAGGCCAGCTACCAAACAAGGCAGCCCCCCAATACCTCACCGGCTAAATTCCCAACAAATGAGAGGGAGAGACAACAAACACTGCAATTCTACACGCTTTCAAGCGTTTACACGTATTTCAAATAAATCATCCTTCCTTTCTTTTAGACCTGATAAAACTATTGAAACAGAGAGTCCAAGAATTTTAGGGCTAGTCTACTTCTTTGCCAAATGACCATTCTCCTCGATTGGGCTCTAACAAAATCCATGAGCACGGCCCAGACAAACTGGCTAGACAAGCCTTCTGTCAACTGCTCTGCCAACAGTGGACTGAAGAACTGGATTCGGAAAAATTTTTTTTTCTGTAATTTGATGCAACTGATTTTTCAAAACAATATTTTAATTTGCATACCAAGCCAAATTCTCTCTCAGAGGAGGGACAGAATGCATTCCATTGTGTAAGACAATACTCATTCATTCCCACCCCGTGATGTCAGTGCTCAGCAAGCAAAGCTCTTTTCAGAGGTTTTTTTCTCTTGCCTTTCAAGTGCCTATTATAAAAAAAATTTAACCGCTTCAGAATCAAGCAAGATGTTGCAAATATTTCTGTTATCATTTTTGCAAAACCCCCAAAAGACAAGGCTGTCACCAGATGCCTCGCGCACAATCATTTAATGACTTTTCCCTTTTGGTATGCATAGGATTTCTGAAATCTCTCTTCACCTCTCAGGACTTTCTCCTCACAGGAATACTGATTTGGAGAGTTTATTTTTGCCAGCTTTTAACGTTCAGAGAGCAGTCTCATTGTTTGCTAAAATGTTAAGGAGGCATTTGGGGCTGTGCGACTGAACCTGGTAGGAATTTTGAGGTTAATGTGAAACACATCGGGCACTTTGTTAGGGGAATACTCTGGCACAGGGAAGATAAAGGACAAAATACACTCCAACACATACATGATATAAAATGGTGTGGAGTGAAGGCCGGGTGTGGTGGCGCACACTTGTAATCCCAGCATTTGGAAGGCTGAGACCGGAGGATCCGGGTTCGCGGCCAGCCTCAGCTATCTAGTAAGGCCCTCTGCAACTTAGTGAGACCCTGTTTCAAAATAAAGAATAAAAAAATAGGGCTGGGGGTATAGCTTCGAGGTAGAATGCCCCTGAGTTCAATCCCCAGTACCGCAAAAAAAAAAAAAAAAAAAATGGTGTGGAGTACCTAGCACAGCAGGGAGATTTTGACAACAATTTGTTCTTATAATTACTTGAGGAAATATCAAGTTAAAATAAAACACAATATTCTATTCTATCTATCTATCTATCATCTGTTTTTCTGTATGTACTCTCTAAAACTTTAAGAACAAACAAAAAATTGAATTTCCATTTGAACCCTCGCCATGTGTTATTTTTGTTTTGAAAAATATAGAAGAGTGAAGGAAAGGAAATATAGTACCAACCAGCCTTAATTATTAACTGTTCACTGCCAACTAAACTCATCTAATTTTATTTTATTTATTTTATTTTGGTACTGGGGATTGAACCCAGGGCCATTCTACCTCTGAGCTATATCCCCAGCCCTTTTTATTTTTTATTTTGAAAGAGTATTTCACTAAGTTGCTATGACTGACCTCATACCTGCAATCCTCATGTCTCAGCTTCCCAAGTATTGGGATTATAGCTGTGGACCACCATGTCCAGCTTTAAGTTAGCTAATTTTAAAACTAAAAGAAATGAACAGTATAGCAAAAGTAAAATCCCTTTAATTTTCCCATGTTTCATTTGCCTCCTTACTATTTAATTTGTTGGGTACACTTCCAGTACATTCATTTATACTTTTATTTCATATTCATATGGAATAAAGAATGTATGTAGTCGTGCCCATTTTCCAATAACTGCATGAATTCCATTGCAAACATTACAGATAATACTGGAACTTGATTTTTTCATTCGGTGTTACAATTTTGAGCCTATCTATTTTGATACATATAGGTCCATATAGTCTTTAATGGTGCTGTACCATTCCATTCTATGAATATACTACAATTTATAGTTAGTCAGCTGATGAGACTTTCAAGTGTTTTTCATTTTTCAGGATTACAAACGGTGCCACAATGAGCAGTCTTGTCCATCTTCCCTGGAAGAGTTTTTCTTGGGACTGTATCAAGGACAGAATGACTGGGTCTGACTGGGTCATAACCTCAGCACACTTTCAGCTGTACTAGATAGAATCAAAATGCTTTCCCGACAGGTGATAGCCATTGGTATTCCAATCAGCAGCATTGACAGTTTCTGTTTTCCCTCATTCTTGACAAAACTCCAGTTATGTCATTCATAAGTTATTTCTCTCATTTGAGGGTCCCCGGTAAATACCTGAGATGAGTTTTCTATGCACACTTGGAGTGATACCGCAGTGGATGTCTCTCTCCTGAGCCCACCAGCGATCACATTTCTAGAAGCATTGCATCTCTTTTCTATAGAGAACAGCCCTTCCATGAAGTGGAGTTGTTAATCACACAGCCACAAAGGAACATTCACATTCAGAGTTGGAGATCAGAACTTGGCCCGTGAGAATTTCTTTTCAGGGATCAATATGGGCAATGGTAGAGAAAATCTCTTCATCCTTTAGAGAAGTACAGCAGTGAGGCCCAAGTTGTCTTTGCCCCTTGAGAATGAAGCCAGGGAGGAGAAAGAGGAATTGAAATTATAGAAATTCTACTCTCAGGTATATGTCCCAAAGAACTGAAAACAGGAACTTGTGAAGCTATTTGCATACGGATGTCCGTTTCAGTATTATTCACAACAGTCCAAAGATGGAAACAATCCAAATGTCTTCCAATAGATGAATGGATAAACAAAATATTATGTATATATAATGCAATATTATTCAGTCACAAAAAGAAATAAAGCACTGGTACATACTATGACATGCATGAACCTTGAAAACATTATGCTAAGTGAAATAAGCCAGACTAAAAATAATAAATGTTGTATGATTCCATTTACCTGAAATATCTAAAATAGGCAAATTCATAAAATTTGAAAGGAGATCAGAAGTTACTGGGACTGGGGGAATGGAGAGATGGGAAGTTTTTGCTTAATAAATCAGAATTTCTATGTGGAATGATGAAAAATATTTGGAAACAATGGTGATGGTTCTACAACATGGTTAATGTAATTAATGCCATTGAATCATACATCAAAAATAGTTAAAAGAGCATTTTATCTTACATATATAAATACTATATCACAATAAGAATTTTAAAACAATTAGGCAGGCCAGGCGTGGTGGCGCATACTTGTAATCCCAGCATTCAGGAGGCTGAGACTGGAGGATCCTGGTTCGCGGCCAGCCTCAGCTACCTAGTGAGGCACTCCACAACTTAGTGAGACTCGGTTTCAAAATAAAGAATAAAAAATAGGGCTGGGGGTATAGCTCGGAGGCAGAATGCCCCTGAATTCAATCCCCAGTACCACAAAAAAAAAATTAGGCCACTGAAAAGTAAGAGAAAACAGAAAAGATTAGACAAGCAGATACATAGACATATACCTATATCCATCTCCTAATTATATCATTTGACTTCTTTGATCCTATCATGCCTAAAATCAGCATGAAGTTTTTAACTCTTAGTCACATAATCCAATGCATTCTGTTTTCCCTTATTTTGAATTGGCTTTCTGTTAATAGGAACTGAAATACTTCTGGGCCTTATAAACTTCAGGCATGATAGTCAAGAAGAAAAGATATGATCTCAATATCCACTTAGGCTATGAAATTTGTACTTAAACTCCTGATGTTTGCAGGGAATCAACCAAATATTGTCTTAATGAAGTATGTGTGTGTGTGTGTGTGTGTGTGTGTGTGTGTGTGTGTTAGTAGGAGGTGGTAATAGCTTGAATGAACACATTACTTCTATAAGTCCATTTAACTGATCATTGTAAGGTCTATTCCACAAAACTATTTCAGATATATTTCTCCTTCAAATAATGTGTTAACAATTCACAATTGCCAAACTATGGAACCAGCCAAGATATCTATCAACAGATGAATGGATTACAAAACTATGGGATATGTACACAATGGAATTGTACTCAGCCATAAAGAAGAACAAAATCATGTTATTTGCAGGGAAATGGATGGAACTGGAAAACATTATGCTAAATGAGATTAGTCAGTCACAAAAGTAAAAAAATCGTACGCTCTCCCTAATACGCGGAAGCTAGGGAAAAAGTGGGACATAAGAGGGACTCCAGATGAAGAAGGAGAAACCTTAGATGAGCAAAGAAGGTGACTTAACTGAAGGTGATGGGGTGGGGAGGGAAACACCCAAATGCACATGATGTACTTTCACAAACATATCAAAGTCAATCACTAAACTGAACCTGAGAAGGAGAGTGGAGTGCGAATTGGGGAAGGGTTAAATGAGAAATGTGTGCATGTATGCCTTTACCAGCTTGTACCTAACAAAGATCTATGATTTAAATGCACCAATTAAAAATAAATAAATAAAAACAAAAAACAAATAATGTGCTAAGAAAAACTGAGTGACACACTGAAGAAGATTGACGGGAAAGAGAGTCCAATGGTGAAAAGATGGACAGTAAAAGTGATTCTTTTCTTCTAACATCAAACAGAAAAGGAAATAATCCAAAATCCTAAGGCAAACACAATTCTCGCATCTCAAGGTTTTATGTGGATTTGGAGTGTGGGTGCTTTATATCCCTTTTTGGAAGAACCAGAAGTTCCTCCTTTTTTTATAAAGGTAGCTAATGATTTTTACCTTGATTTTACCTGCTCTTTAGGAAATTATTTGACAAGGCCTCAGGGGCAAAAAAGAAGGGGTAGAAGTAGCAAAATAACTCCTTCTTCTTGATCTTCCTCATCCTTTGATGTTCCTATCTTCACATAAACTTAGCAACAGACACCATAAATACTGACAGATGCAAACAACTGAGAAGTTAAAAATAGATAAGTAATTTTATCCTTTAATAAATTAGTGAGAACAATCATACTTTGTATTCAATAGTTTTTCCTTTCTCAGAAAGGAAACAGTTCAAATGATACTATGTTCATATATAAAGGTATCACTACCAATTTGACTAATATGTAGAGGGGCAGGTGTGTAACTGGGTGGAATTTTGAGAAAAACACATCAAGTGCTGTGTGCATGTAGGTAGGTTTGTACACTTCGAACCTCCTTATGATGCAAAATTACAGTGCATCACTAAGAGTATTTTTAAAAGATGTTGAAGGCAAGGAAAAAAATAGAAATTGAACATGTGGCAAACCTGGCTATAAAGCACTTGTAAACTTGCTCATAATATGCTTTAGAATGAGGTTAAAAAATAAACTAAATCCATCTGCAAAGAGACAAGCTCTAGGCTTAAGATATTATTTATTATTTACTATAGAATTTCCTTAAGTACTTAGGTATGAGTACAGACAACACTGGAAAAGATTCCAAGATAATGAAGTTATTACAATCATTGATATGGGACAGTACTCAAGACAGGCGAGAAAGAAAGCATGGAAGCCAGGCATGGTGGCACACACCTGTAATCCCAGTACTTGGGAGGCTGAGACAGGAGGATTGCAAGTTTGAAGCCAACTCCAGCAACTTAATAGGGCTGTCGGCAACTTAGTGAGACCCTGTTTAAAAATAAATAAATAAATAAACAAATAAATAGGGCTGGAGGTATAGTTTGGAGCTAGAATGCCTCTGGGTAAAGGAGGAGGAAGTGGAAGAGGAGGAGGAGAAGGAGAGGGAGGGAGGAAGGAGGAAGGAAGGAAGGAAGGAAGGAAGGAAGGAAGGAAGGAAGGAAGGAAGGAAGGAAGGAAGGAAGGAAGGAAGGAAGGAAAAAGAGTATGGATATGTGAGTATGGGGTAGGAGGAAGGAACCTAATTGGCCAACACCAGTGATTGCAATAGGCAAACTCTGATTATTAATAATAGGGTAGGAGAGGGAGTGGGAGGGAGTCGGGGGAAAGCTCACCAACTGCTGTGTGTGTGTCTATCCCTATCATTCTGAACTACATTATGATGTGAGACTACAATGCACCAATAAAAATATATTTGAAAAAGTAAAAAAAAAAAGATCGGATTGTTTTTATCAATGTTTTCTTGGTGATCCTATTCAAAAGGAAATTAGGTTAAATACAATAAAAAATGAATTATCTGTTCAACATGAAAAGAAAACCGCCAAGTGAAGGGAAGAAAGAAATACTGCAACATTACGAGTGGCAAAATATCATTTCCCCCATATTTATTTGGCTCCGAAATACCTCCATAAAGATTGAAAGGAGGGGATGAAAAAGGAAGCAGGGGCTGGGTGTGGTGGCACATGTCTGTCATTCCAGCATTAGGAAGGCTGAGACAGGGGGACTGCAGGTTCCTGGGCAGACTTAGCAAAAGAGACCCTCAGGAACTTAGCAAAGAGACCTTCAGGAACTTAGCCAGACCCTGTTTCAAAATTTAAAAAAATGAAAAGGGCTGGGGTATAGCTCAGAGGTAGAATGTTTCTGGGTTCCATCCCCAGTACCAAAATAATTAAATTAATTAATTAACTAATTAATTAAAAGTAGGAGATCTTCTTGAAAAACATGGTTTCCAAAATTCATTTATGCTTCTCTTCATCATCCAATTTAGTTCTTTTTTGCTCTTTCTAACTGCTTCTGTGGGCACTTAATCTGCCTTGTATTCATAAGCAAGACATTATGAAACATGAAGCTTCCTACCAATAATAGAGTGGGCTGGGCCATCACACAGAGGAGCTTGCATTTCAACTGGTATCCCAGGGAACTGGTTCTTAAAATATGCACCACTTCCAACTCTGGGAAGACACAGCTGGCTTCCTGTGTCATTGGTACCCAAGACCTTCCAAAAGGAAGCACACAAGAACACATTACAATGTATAGTCCTTATCTCATCATAACACAATCAGAAAAATGAGCCGATGTTTCCGTGTCAGGGCCGTGTGGGTTTTCAGTATGTTTCATATTCACGGTGGTTCAGTTGAAGGAGTGGTTAGAGGGGGAAACATTTGGCAGAAAGGAGGAAGGAGGAGAGGAAGAATAATTGACAAATGGCCAGTCATCTGATATTACCAGTTAAGCTCCAGAATTGGGGTTTGGAGGATAATTCCAAACAAAATCCCAGACATTGGTTTGGAAAGTGTTTCTTTAATCTGGGTTCTGCTTTTGTGGCATTCCAATGAATGACATCCCCAAATTATAAATGCTCTCTTCAAGCCGAAATTCTTGCGAATTGGCAATAATTGTAGCTTAATTGGATTGAAGAAAATATGGCTAATATTGAGGAAGGATATCTTTGCTCTGAAATTTTGGAGGAAAATCTATTCTGTTTTGGTAAAAAAAAAAAAAGGAACCACAGTTATAAACAATTCATCATACAAGGCAATTCTAGGACATGCTTGAGGACTTATTTAATTGACATTTTCCCCTGTAGTATTAGACGGTAATAATTACAATTGTTACAGGGAGATGGATTCCTTATCAAACATTTGCCTTCATTCAAGATCAAGGTCTTTATTTCCTTTGACAGTGTCTGAACTTCACTTTCTCCTCATTTATGCAGATTCTCATTGCATCTATCCATCAGCTCACTATTTAGAAGCAGACAGCTAGAAAATTGTTACAAGCGGACAACTAGAAAATTGTTATACACGTAAGTCAATGAGTATCATTTAGTAAACAAACATGCTAACTACTTTTTAGGTTAGCTAACTTAATCCTCAAAACAGTATGTTCGTATACACTTCAGAGATGAGAAAACAGGTCTCCAAGGTGTAAGAGTACTCTGACCCAGGCTGGATTCAGACCCAGAAGTTATGCTACATCAGTCTTGAACATGTGAAGTTTTCCCTAGACCAGGGTCTCTCTACCTGAAATAAGTTGGCAATACCATCATAAAAGAGTCTGGGCTAAACTACCAGCTAAATGTTCATTGGGAATGAACAGAAGAAATCATATCAGAGAAGAGATTCTCTAAAATATTTTAAAAATATTCTAGAACAACATTTCCGCAATCCTAAAGAATTAACATTAGCCAATTATCTACCTTTAAATGATTGGATATTTCTCTTTTAAATCTTTATTAAGTGCCTGTGAGTGTTTTCCTGAAGGTAGCATCTATTGCTTAATAAAAGTAAGAAAAACTCAAAGTGGGTACAAATTTTAATTTCTCTATAAAATACTTTCATCTGGATTTGTAGAACTAAATAAGAAGAAATTGACCATATTCTCATCATCATCCTTGTGCCTGCTCTTCTCTTTACTGCTGAGATTTGGTAGCTTATCATGGGACAAAGGTTAGAAAGAGAGGGGGCAAGTTTGACCTGAACATAATCGTCTGGCTTCTGGACCTGATGCCACTGCCCAGAAGGTCCTCTCAGGACCAGGGGAGGTAAAGAGAGAGAGAGAGGGAGAGGGAGAGGGAGAGGGAGAGGGAGATTGAGATTGTGTGTGTGTGTGTGTGTGTGTATGTGTGTGTGTGTGTGTGTGTGTGTGTGTGTGTGTGTGTGTATTGGTACTGGGGATTGAACCCAGGGGCATTCTACCTCCAAGCTACACCCGTAGCCCTATATTTTTTAATCATTTTGAGACAGGGTCTCACTAAGTTGAGGAGGGCCTTGCTAAGCTGCTGAGGCTGGCCTCGAGCCTACAGTCCTCCTGTCTCAGCCTCCTAAGTACTAGGATAACAGGTGTGTACCACCACACCTGGTTTTATTTTTATTTTTTTGAAACAGAGTCCCTTCTATGTTGCTGAGTGGCCTCAAACCTGTGATCCTCCTGTCTGAGCCTCCCAAGTATTGGGATTACAGGATTCTGCCACCACATCCAGGGAGGATAACTTAATTGTATTACTTAATGTGGCCACATTGTATTGCCAACTCATAAATGCTAAATAAGCCACCTCATTAGGTTGATGAGGGTCTCTACTCAGTTGCTGAGGCTGTCCTAGAACCTGTGATCCTCTTGTCTCATCCTCCCAAATATTGGGATAACAATTGTGCACAATCACACCAAGCTCCCAAAGATAATTTTAACAATGCACAGAGATTATAGTAGACAAAATAAAATAGAATAACATTCAAACACTTTCTGTATAAGACCAAATCTATCCCTCCATATTTTTTGCATGTGTGATTGAGAATATTTTAATAGCTCTTAAGAATATAAAATAAAGTAATACAAATCATTGTGGGAAGCACAATATTAAGGTATGTGAATTTTAAAAAATATTCTAATTCCTCCCAAATCCTACAAGTTTGTTAACAGTTTGTTACGCATTTTTCTACATATTTCTTAGGCTCACTGTAACATGTACGGATATTTTTAAATCCAAAAAAAGCATTATGTGATTCCAGAATCATTGATGGTCTTTTTTTAAAAAAATATTTTAGGCCAGCCTCAGCTACCTAGTGAGGCCCTCTGCAACTTAGTGAGACCCTGTTTCAAAATAAAGAATAAAAAATAGGGCTGGGGGTGTAGCTCGGAGGTAGAATGCCTCTGAGTTCAATCCCCAGTACCGCAAAAAAAAAAAAAATATATATATATATATATATATAATTATATATATATATAATTAGTGTATTGTAATTATACATCACAGTGAGGTCCAAAGTGATATAAAGATGAGTGCACACATCACTGAGTGTATATCCTTCCACATCTCACCCTGCTCCACTCTCCTCCCTCCCCACACAAGTTAGTGAAATCAGTAGTAACACCTCCACATATTGCCATAGTATTATTTGAACCTTTTCCTTCTTTAATCCTTCCTCTTCCCCCCAACTCCCTCCTCCAATCCCCTTCCACTACTCTTACTGGTCCCCATCCGCATTATTTAAATTCCCTGTGTTTTTATTTTCTATCTATTTCATCTCATCTAGTCAAATTTTCTCACAACTGATGTAATTTTGCTCTTCTTTACGACTTAGTAGAATTCCATTGTGAGTATACCATATGACTCAACTATATCACTCCACAGTATCATTGATGTTCTTTTGATTAAAACATGAGGGCATTATTCTATTTTAATGGTTACATACTGCTTCATAGTATGAGTATACAATAATTTATTCAAATATTACCATTTTATAGGTATCTTGACTACTTATAATAATTTACTTCTACATACAATGTTGTGATGAATTTCCCTCTCTGTATGTATTAGTGGTTTTATTTCTTTATTTCTCCAGTATCAAATCTCTAAATTAGGAGTATTGAGCCAGGCATGGTGGTGCATACCTGTCATCCCAGTACTTGGGAGGCTGAGACAGGAGGATCGCAGGTTTGAAGTCAGCCTCAGCTACTTAGCAAAAAGACCCTTGGCAACTTAGTGAGATCCTGTTTCAAAATAAAAAGTAAAAAAAAAATCAGTATGGACTCTGGATGAGTAGGATGTGTGCAAAACAGTTTTGGATTATAACCCATAGAGTAGCATCCCCACCCCTACTTTATTATTATTATTATCATTCTTTTTTCAGTTAGTTTCCTTTTTTTTTTTTACTATTTACTTTTAATTTTCATTCTCTTCCTGGTGCATGGTAATCCTGCATCTATCATAGTGAGGTTCAAAGTGATACAAACATACATACACATATCACTTGGTATGTGACACCCTCATATATGGACACAAAAGTCTTCACTATGAGAGCAGGCATCATTTCCAGCATAAACGAACTCAGCCAATACGTTATGGTGGAGCCTCCTTATTCCAGTCGAGCACAACAGTCTGTCTAAATGTGCAAAGGGATATAACTGTTTATCATTAGTCTATGCCACCTGATTACTCAACAGTCCATCTATGATAGATGTCTTGGATACACAGTCCTAGCACCCAGCAACAAGCTCTTTCTTAAAAACATACTCCGACAAGCAAGGGGAGCCAGTAAGACCCTGGCGGCTACAGACTGTAATTCCGTTCTGCTCCATAGCCTCCAAATTTCTATCTTGCTTCTCAGTGATGAGGAATTTTGAATCTCCAAGGAGAACAAATAACATGAGAAAATTTTGTCAGGAAACTACAGGCCCCCAGGGCTAAAGTTCCAAAAACACTTATGCAGGTGAGACTGTTTTCCAGAAATTTTGACTCTATAAATTCCTCTTTGTCAGAGTTACCGAGTATTAGTCCAAGACAGTTATTATATTTTTGTATTATAAGCATGCACTGTGTTCTGCATCTGGTCCATTTGCCAAATTGTAGATTTATTCCTATGTCTATACATCTGTGAAAAGAATGTGTGTTCCGTCTCATCAGGGAGTTACTTGAAGTCACAGGTTGCTAATTCCAAATGAATAGAAGCAGTGATTAATCTGAGAGATAGGGGCTTGCCACTATTTGTGTAACAGATGTCCATTATGATGAGTTACACATTTGTTCCATGTTTACACTAGAATGCAAAAAAAAAGGGGGGGGATTCAACTATTTTGTAAGAGAAAAAGAAAGGGGGATGTGAGAAGGTAGGGAATTACAAACTACTTGAAAATGTTTATTCAGGTGCCAGGTTGGATGCGACGGAGACATGCGCTATGTCTGGAGGTGGCAGGTAAAGGGTCGGGGGAGGGGCGGGAGCCGGGGAAGGCGGGAGAAGCAGGGCTCCGCATTCCTGGCTCCATTTCAGGGTGTGGATATTAACTCAGTCCATCTCACTTGGCTGACAGAAGCACTAATGCCAGAACTGGCAATTTCATCAGCATCGGTTACACAGAAGATGGGATTTCAGAGGAAGGCACAAGAAAGGGGAGAATGATGTATGTGATTCTATTCAAATAATTAAAAACAAAGCTGGCAGTCTCTCTTGCTGTCAAGAAGAATAAATGTCAGACCATGGCGTTGGAAGGAGAAGTGCAAGCAGCTTCCTGCTGCTCCGTATTCACGAGACCCGTTTTGATGACCCTCCTATGTGCTTTTGTAAAGTTATTCTGTGAGTAGAGTGATCAAGAGGGAACCGACTCAAGGCAGGTGTGAAGGAGGGCACCTGGCTCAGCCACACTAAAGTTCAATTGAGAGCCATAAACACAGGATTTGTCTAACTGAGTTGCTTCTCCATAGCTGTGAAAGAGAGGTTTCTAGAAGTATCCTTTCTCTAATTATTTGCATCCTTTCCTCATAATGAAAAGTAGGGCTTGGCATATAGAAAACGGTAGATAGAAGGATGGGTAGATGGATGGATGGATGGATAGATAGATAGATAGATAGAGACAAAAACTTTAGAATGCATTAAGTAAACATAGGCAGGAGGTAACAAATGACATGTGCACATGGATGGACAACATTAATTAATGGGTTAATTATATCTTATGTGTGTGTGTGTGTGTGTGTGTTTTATTGGTAATTGAATCTGGGGGCATTCTACCACCAAGCTATACCCCCAGCGCTTTTCATTTTTTATTTGGAAACAGGGTCTCTAGGTTGCAGAGGGCCTTACTAAATTGCTGAGGCTGGCCTCAAACTTGCGATCGGATCCTCCTGTCTCAGCCTCTCAAGTACTGGGATGGCAAGTGTGTGTCACCACGTTCAGCTTCATTATCTTATATATGTGCAGACTCTGGATTATAGCAGAAGCTATAATCATAGCATAAGCAGTATCATAACCCAAAGTTCCAGAATCCCCTCTGAATATCATAACATGATTCTTAGGTGTTCTAAATTATACCTTTCCAGAGAGTTCCTTTTTAGACAAAAGGCCAAGATCCAGTTTGTTACTTTATCATGAGAAAAGATTTGTGTGGCCAATTGATAAAAATAAAAACTCAGCCAGGTTTGCTACAAGGATTTGCTTCTGAAGCACTTTAATCATCATCCCTCTATATTTCCACTACTATTTTGAATTCTTCTTCAATCGCTTCTAAAACATTGAATTTAAGATGCAAAATGCTCCACTTTTACATCTCGCCCTCTCATTTCATTATTTAAATATTACAATAGAAATAAGTAATCCTCTTTGCACTTGTGGCCACCTGAGTCCAATGAGAGAGCAGAAGTATTGTTGAGGAAAGTCCTCAATTTGCCTGGACTTCTGGAAACCAGACAAGATGACAACGATGTATCTCCTTTACATACTGCAGGGAGGGAAACCTTGCAAAGGTAGCCAAATTCCTAAGAAGGAATTCAGCTAATTAAAAATGACATTTGCTATGCCAAGTTGGAAATGTTGGTAGGTGGATGCCTTGAGCCAGCTAAAAGGTTCTTGCAGGGATCCTAAATCCCTTTGCCAAAAAATTAGCACTTTTGTTTAGTCTAATCCCAGCAAATGAGGCAAGTCGATGGTGCCAGAGAAAGCTCCAATGCTTGAAGGAGTCAGGAATTCTGATAATACAGGGATTGGCAAACATTTTCTATAAGAAGCCAGAGCCAATATTTTTGGCCTTGCATACCACGTGGTCTCTGTCATGACCATGCAACACCGCCCTTGTAATGAGAGCAGCCATAGACAATAATGGGTAAGCAAATTAGTGTAGCTGTGTTCTAATAAAACTTCATTTATAAAAGCAGGCAGTGTGCCAGGCATGGTGGCATATGCTTGTAATCCCAGTACTAGGGAGGCTGAGACAGGAGGATCGCAGGTTCGTGGCCAGCCTCGGCTACTTAGTGAGGCCCTTTGCAACTTAGTGAGAGCCTGTTTTAAAATAAAGAACAAAAAATAGGACTGGGAGTATAGCTCAGAGGTAGAATAGAATGTCCCTGGGTTCAATCCCCAATTCCACCAAAAAAAAAAAAAAAAGAAA
Source organism: Graphiurus murinus (assembly GCA_004027655.1). Classification (NCBI taxonomy): domain Eukaryota; kingdom Metazoa; phylum Chordata; class Mammalia; order Rodentia; family Gliridae; genus Graphiurus; species Graphiurus murinus. The sequence goes on along the minus strand of PVLC010004945.1, from coordinate 44,444 downwards.
GATAAAAAAGTAGGCAGCAACTGGATTTGGTTCATGGGCCATAGTTTGCAGATCTTTGGGATAATATATAGATGGCTCTCCAAATCAGACTGAAGTCTAAGGATAGATGCAGATCTCAATGTATAATGGAAAATTATAGCATTTTAAAGTTACCTGTAATTTATTTATTTATTTTGGTGCTGGGGATTGAATCCAATCCGGGGCATCCTACCTCTGAGCTACACCCTTAGCTGTATTTTATTTTTATTTGGAAACACTGTCATACTAAGTTGCTGAGAGTTTCACTAAGTTGCTGAGGCTGGCCTCCAACCTGTGACCCTCCTGTCTCCACCCCCCAAATACTGATTACAGGCATGTGCCACTACTACCACATCAGGATAAATTCCCTGTATTTTAAATGTACTTAGTGGTACCTTCATTTCTATGGATTTCATGGTATGTACATTCCAATAGGATTTTCCTTAAATGTGTCCTTTAAGTGCACATATTCTCATTAAACTATCTGCATAAGCTATAATTTGGTCAAGAAAATAAAGGTGCAGGACATGGTGGCACATGCCTGTAATCACAGCAACGCGGGAGACTGAGGCAGGAGGACAGCAAGTTTGAGGCTAACCCGGGCAACTTAGAAAGACCCTGTCTCCGAATAAAAAAGAATAACAAGGGCCAGAATGCAGCTCAGTGATACAGTGCCCCTGGCTTTGATTTCTAGCACCACAACATAGATACAAACATACATATTTGTGTTCTAAGCATTCCAGGAGTAAAACTATAGTATAAGAATTAGGGCTTGCATTCATATTGGAATATCAGATATTGTAAGGTCAAGAAAGTGATTACCAATGACAAGGAAAGCAGACACTATATATCTAAGCCTGGCCCACCAGTGTGGGTGATTGTCAAAAGCACTACAGAAAAGTGCTCGAATTTGCAAGAATCTCTCACCAACTATTTCAGTCTCCACCAAGAGAGGATCATTTTCTCCAACCTCCCAGCCCCAGAAAAGCTACCATAAGTCTCCTGTCCAACACCTAGCTATGGCCAGCCCTGAGCACAAGAGCTTCTTTCTACCTCTCTTTCATCTGAAAAAAAAATAGCTTGTGTTACTGTGGTAACACAACTCTTAACTCAGGACCACACAGGGAAGGCAGTTGAAGATCCGTAATATTCTCTTCTGCAATGCAGATGAGATCTTCAAAAGGAATGCTAGTGATGACAATAAGAAGCCACCACACTTTACCCCTCTGCCAGCACAGCAGCCAGGTACACCCCGTTATCCATTTTTAACATCGTGTCATACTCGTATCCTACCTGCTGCAACTATTTTTCGTGCATTTGAAACTCATTCATGCTTTTTCCCAAAGTGCGGCCACAAAGTCCTATTTGTCATTTTACTCCTATCTGCTTGATGTTAATTATGCCTTCTGACTCAGTCCTGTTAGCTCTTTACTCTCCTGCAATTTTAATGCCAAAACATAGACTTAAACACTTCCACTGACATTATGTACCCATGCCAATCTCAATATCATGAATGGGGAAGGGGAGGGAGAGGGGAGGGAACTCACCAAGTGCTGTGTGCGTGTACGTCTCTATCACCCTGAACTACATTATGATGTGAGACTACAATGCACCCATAAAAGTATATAAAATAGGCTTAACTCACCCCTTATATTATGTAATATGCAAAGGTAAGGAAAAAAATCTTATGAATATGAGCAGATATATCCATATCTAAGCAAGGAAGAAAATAGACCTATTACCAATCACATCTTTTTTGTGGGTCACATGGCCACTGTCAGTATTTATAACATTCTTCTTCTATTACCTATGGAGATCACAGACACCCAGAACAGTCAAGTGGGGTCATTACTCTTCCTGAACACCAAGCTGCGATCTACCAACCTCAGGTCATTGCTGTATGACTCCTTCTGTGCAGCAGTCCAGCCCAGGTGTCTTCAACGGCAAGGACCCCACAACAGAGCCCAAGGCCTTGCGTACTCTAGTCACCCACTTTCTGGGCAACTTCCTGCCTTAAGGGAGGCAAATAGCTTAGATCTGGGAGAAAGGAGGAGGGGAGCAGAATGTGCTCATGCTGCTATATTCCAGTATCTATGCGTTTCTCCTTCCTACCACCTCCAAGTTTTATCCTTTAAAACTGGCTCCTTGGCCCTCTTGACATGCATAAAATTTCGCATTGCACTCAACGAATGTAATCTCTCTCTCTCTCTCTCCCTCCCCCCACCCCATCCCTCCCTCTCAGGGATCCTGAAATCCAATCAATTTTTACAGAGAATATCTTCATTCAAATTACACCTAAAAGGCATGTATTAACTCTCTTTGATCTAAGCTGGGTAGCTGAGTTGATTACAGACCAGGGCTCATGGAGTTAGATTCTGCATGAACACATTTTGCTTTGCATGGAGGAAAAGCCTATTTCAGGACTTCAAAGTCTAAACCCCTCCTAATCAGCCCGTGCTCTGTGTGCGTGTTGTCAACAGCAAGGATGATATTGTGATGGTTCAGTGCAATCCTTCCCCATTCCTAAGAAATCGAGAGAGAAAATGTCTTCCTTAATGATAGACTTCTTTTTCTTTTTGTACTGGGGATTGAACACAGGGAAGTTCTACCGCCAAGCTACACCCCCAGCCCTATTTTTTTTTTGCAACACAGTACTGCTAAGTTGCTGACGGTCTTACTAAGTTGCTGAGTCTGTCCTCTTGAATCTGTGATCCTCCTGTCTCAACCTCCCAAGTACTGGGATTATAGGCATGCACCACCATGCCCAGCATTTAATGGGCAAGGAATAGTGACATTTTTCTTTATTTTAAAAAAGGAATTTTAGTAGCCTCAGCTACCTAGTGAGGCCCTCCGCAACTTAGTGAGACCCAGTTTCAAAATAAAGAATAAAAAATAGGGCTGGGAGTATAGCTCGAAGGTAGAACGCCCCTGAGTTTAATCCCCAGTACCGCAAAAAAAAAAAAAAAAAAAGGAATTTTAGTTAAAATACTAATATCATTTAAATAAGCTTAATTAAAAGCCCCCAACTACCCAAATATCCAGGCTAGAATACCAGTTTCCAAATCTTCTCCCTGCCTCACTTGCAGAGGCACACACACACGCACACAACACACACACACACACACACACACACACACACACCTTTTCTTGATCTCAATGCAATGAAAATCTGGGGATACCTGGTGTCAAGATCTTTGGAATGTCAGAGTAAAGTGCCAACATTTTTGTTTACATGAAGACTGTCTACGGGTCAGCATTCCCTAAACTCTCAGTGATAAGAAGCTTCAATGGCACTTGTTAAAAATAGGGTATTGTAAGTGGCTCCTGGGGAAATTTTGACTCAGTGGAAAGGAAGAAGTCATGATCTTCCATGGGGAAGCTTTGGGAGAAATACAGATTTCTGATCCCTGGGCCAGATACAACAAATCTGAATTTCTAGGTGTGGCCTCAGAAAACTGTGGTTGTAAAAAGTTCCTTGGGATATTAAAAAAATTAAAAAGCAGCCGGCTTAGAAGCAACAGGAGAAACCGCCAAGATTTCAGGATTGATCACAAGATTCTAAGATCAAGATTCATAAGCAGAGAGTTTTGGAGTCAGAATCAAACTCAAAGGGAGGTTGAAGCCTAGTGTGGTGGTGCACGCTTGTAATCCCAGTACTTGGGAGGCTGAGACTGGAGGATCCGGGTTCGCAGCCAGCCTCAGCTGCTTAGTGAGGCCCTCTGCAACTTAGTGAGACCCTGTTTCAAAAAACATAATAAAGAATAAAAAATAGGACTGGGGGACCTAGCCCTGAAGTAGAATGTCCCTGGGTTCAATCCCCAGTACTGCCAAGAAAAAAAAGGGGGGGGGAGGTTGATCTGCATTCCTGAGTAGATAGGAAACCACCATGAAGTAAAAATAGAGGAAATGCATTTGAAAAAGGGAAAAGTAGTTTATCCTCCATGTTTTTTTATCTTTTCCACCCCACCCCAAGTTGGCTGCCATCCTATTTGAACATTTGAACAGTTAACTAAGGCTTTAAATACTTCCCTTCAATTGATTAGCAAATTATTTTCTTCCCCTCAAGACGTCACTTTCAATTAACATATATGTATGTATATATATATATATGAAGTTTTTCTCTTGACATTTTATTTTGACAATTTTTCAAATTTCAGAGAATTTGCAATAATGGCAAAATAAACCCCATATGCCTAAAGTCACCATGTTTTAACATTTTTCCCCGTTTTCTTTGTGTTCTTTCTCCCCGTGTCTGTTTTGTTTGAAAGTAAGTTGAGGTTGACTTCACATCTTCCCACCCCTAAAAATTTCACCATGTACCTCTTTTGAATAGGATAGTATCCTATTATCCTACTTAACCACAACACTATTATCACACTGAGAAATTTAATATTGATAAAATAACATTACTTAATGTTATTTTAAATATTTAATGTTATTTAAATGTTCCATGATTACATGTTACTTAAGATAACATTACTTAATTCATAGTCCATATTCATTCTCCATACTCACCAAATCTAGTCCTTTAGGGCTGATTTTTAAAATCACCAGGGACCCAAAACAGGATTACCTTTGGCATTTAGATACCAGGGGAAATAATCTTGGGAACCATCTTAGTATTCTGCCTACAACACATGAGCTCATTTCTCCCTATGAAATCCACTTTGTCTGATACTAATATAGCCACTCTGGTTTTCTTTTGACTAGTGTTATTTTTTCATCCATTTACTTTTAACCTACTTGCACCTTTAGAGTTAAAGTTAGGTAAAGGTAGGCAGCATCTAGTTGAATGCTACATTTCTACCTGATGTAACAATCTTTTTTCCCCTGAGTATCCATCAATGAGTGAGTGGATAAATAAAATGTGATATTAAATCTCTGCTTTTTAATTGAAGCATTTAGATCATTTATACTGAACATTATTATTAATATGTTTAGGCTTAACATATTCATAGTGCTATTTGTTTATTATTTATCACATCTGTTCTTCATTCTCTTTTTCTTCTGTTGCCAGCTTTTCAGTTAATTATTTGTTGTGATTCTATCTGATCTCTGTTATTGGCTTATTAATTAAAACCCTTTGTTATCTTGGTGATTGATTTAGTATTTATAGTCTACGTCTACATCTAACTAATCCCAGACTAACTTCAAGAGATATTATACCATTTCTTGTATAGTAGAAGAACCTTCCAATAGTATATTTCCATTTCTCCCCTCCCAGCTTTTGTATTATCAATGTCACACATGTACTTTTTACCTCTAATACCCATATTATATCATTACTATTTTGTTTATTCAATGATCAGTTAAATATATTTAAATAGTAAGAAAAACTCATATATTTGCCCATATAATAACCATTTCCAGTGATATTTTTCCTTTATGTACCTACATATGTATGTATGAGTTTATTTATTTATTTATTTATTTATTTATTTATTGGGATTGAACACAGGGGTATTCTAACTCTGAGCTATACCCCCAGCCCTAATTTTTTTTTTATAATTTGGAACAGTCTTGCCAAATTGCTGAGACTGGCTTTAAACCTGTGATCCCCCTCTCTCAATCTTCCAAATACTGGGATTACAGTCATACACTACCACATTGGCTTCCTTTATATATTTATAATTCCAGTTGTTATCAGCTTCCTTCTGCCTCAAAGATTTTCTTTAACATTTCTAGTAGTGCGAGGCTCCTGGATATGAATTTGTTCAGTCTTAGTATGTCTGAAAAACTCTCCTTTTTTTTTTTAAAGATACTCTCACTGGATATAAATTCTAGACTGACAGTTATTTTATTTGCTTCTCAAGGACTCTACAGATTATGTGATTCATGGTCTTATTGCCTATATAATTTCCAGTGAGACATCTGCTGTCATCTTTATTTTTATTCCCCTCTATGTAGTGTATCTTCATTATCTGGAAGCTTTAATGAATTTCTCCTTATCACAGGTTTAGATCAATTTGATTATGATGTTTCTTATTGTTATTTGCTTCATATTTCTAATGCTTTGGGTTTGCTTACCTACTTATCTATAGATTTATGATTTCATCAAAATTGGAAGCATCTGATCATTTTTATTGAAATATTTTTCCTGTAATCCCCCCCTTATTCCAGTTCCATATACATCTTAGTCCACATGAAGTTTTCACATGGATCGTGTTGTTCATTAAAAATTTTTTTCTCAGTGTTTTGTTTTGGATACATTCTATTGGTGTGTCTTCACATTCACTAATCTTTTCTTCTATGCTATCTATGAAGCATAGAAGGTTTTTTTTGCCTCCAATATTGTAATTTTACTCTCTAGATGTTTGAATTGTGTCTTTCTATATCTTCCATGTCTCTACTAAACCTTTCAATCCTTTTGGATCTTGCTTTTAAGGTCCGTTATGTGGAACCAGAGCTGTATTTAGTTTAGAGATAATTATTCCCCCACAACTAAGGCAAAACCATTCTGAGTATTCTATCCAATGCCCTGTGGATAGTGAGGTTGTCTATATTGTGCTGGTTTAAATAGGCACTATTTCCATACCTGTGTGAGTACTGCATATCACTCTCCATACCTTTAGGGTGATTCTTTCTCTAGCTCCAGGTAGCTTCCTCTCATGCACACACTGATTAATAATGTACTGAATATTCTGCAGAGCTCCAGAGTTCTGCCTCTTGGAAGCTTTCTCTTGGCTATTACTCTTTTCTGGGAACTCTAGCTTCCTTTTTCTCTCTGGACTCTCAAAGTTACCTCAATTCAAGGAACTCATCTGGATCCACTTGGATTCCCCCTCCATGAATGGTGGCCTGGAAATTCACTCAAAACAATAATCCCAGAAAATTATAGGGCTTATATAATTTGTTTCTCATCTTGCAAGGACCACTGTCTTTCACTGTCCGATATCAGCATCTTGGACACCACTGCTTCATATATTTTATGCAGTTTTCTGGGAAGGGGGCCTTGTTCTGGTAAGGAAACAAATCTGGTCCATGTTACTCCATATTAGTTTGAAGTACAAGCCACCATTTTTGGTCTTGTGTTTTTTTTAAATAATAAATAAACCAAATCCCTTGGAAGATCTTCACCATGCATTTTAACATTTGTCAGCTTGTTTTAAAAGAATAAGGAATAGATTCACCTACAACAAACCGGCAAATAAATTTTAAAATGTCTATTAGAATTTTTTTATCGATAGGTAGTTCTTTCCTTGATGAATCAGAATAGTGAGGTTTCTGGTAAAATTTTATAGGAAATCCATGCTGATTTATAAATTACATCACCACAAAGCTAAGATCAACTACAAATAAACTGTAGATTATTTTCAAGCACCAAAACACTTTAGCCAATTATCAAAGCATCAGAATACTAGAAATGTGCTCAATATTCAGAATCTCCAGAATCAGCATCCTGGCTCCCACATGATTTTTGGTGTCTATTTTCGAACACAAGCTGAATTCACTATAAACAGCTTCAGACTGAAGAGGTGGGAGCTAAATAAATGCCAATATTTATGGTTCTTTCCTTCTCAGCTTTCTTCCCTCAAGCCTCGTCAGGTCATTGCTGCCAAAGTCAATCTCCTTTCTTCATTTTTTAGCCCCAAATCATATCCTGCTTAGAGTCTGTCTTTGGCATGATTTCCTACTCTAAGTATCTTTTTTATCCACCACACATTGTGGTCTGGTTAGCTTGCAAAAAACAAAAACCAAAAAACCCACACCATTCCTCTAGCATAAGCATGTTTGTTGATGTAAATTAAGCAAAAAACAAAACAAATTCCTTGATAGGACAAATCTCACTGAAAATGATGCTATTATTTAACAACATTCCTATACTGAAGGGGCTTTTTATTTTTTCATACTTTTTAAGTATTTTGTTTTATTTTTAAATGTGATTTTATTGTGCATTATCATCTCACATCATAATGTAAATCATGTTGACATTGACATACATGCACACAGCATTTGATGCCCCCGCCCCGAAGGGGCTTTTTAAAACCTCAAATACTGACTTTATTTATTTTAGACAAAATTGGGTTCACATATATGTGCACACACACACACACACACACACACACACATAAATAATTTTATGGGATAGATCAAAATGGATTTCAACTAGTATAAATTAAGTATCAAAAGGACCTGAGCTCAAATTTTGCTCTGCCCCTCCTGTGATTTTCTTATTATGTTATTTAACATTTCTAAGCATCAATTTCGTTGGTGAACTGTAGATAAATATAATTTTGTTAAGAAAAATTATCCAATCTTGGGATAAGGTGAAATGAGTATGGCATGATCTTTCAAAATCTTACCAGAGCATTACCTGAACTAAGAAATATTTAATTATCTAGGTAACGTTCTTGTGTTTAACCTTCTATTTTATGTCTAATTAGAATTCAGAGGCTCTGGAGCAAGGTTAATTCATAGATTTCTATGGAGTAAAAAAGGGAATCCCAAATGCTATCATTTTATTGCTCTGAAGGATATTAATCATTTTTTACCATATCATCAATAACTTATCCCAATATATTTTTTCTCAAAATACCTAAAATTCCAAAAACCTCAAAATGCTCTTGAAATTAGTTTAATGTCTAAAGGTTCCTATCAGTAGTTGAATAGATGTTTGACATGTGTTCATTTTGTGTTTGTATAATATTTATGTTATTTTACTCTTTAAAATTATACTCTAACAGTATTTATGTTCTGGAGTTGTTATGAAAATTAAAGAAAATGTTATGAATAAAATAACTAGTATGAGCCGGGCGTGGTGGCGCACGCTTGTAATCCCAGCATTTGGGAGGCTGAGACCGAAGGATCCGGGTTCGAGGCCAGCCTCAGCCACCTAGTGAGGCCCTCCGCAACTTAGTGAGACTTGGTTTCAAAATAAAGAATAAAAAATAGGGCTGGGGGTATAGCTCGGAGGTAGAACTCCCGTGAGTTCAATCCCTAGTACCACAAAATAAATAAATAAATAAATAAAATAAAATAACTAGTATGGCCTTGGTACATATTAATGAATGTTCATCACTATTACTATATATTATTAAATGCAGCTTGATCCACAAGAAATAAAACATATATTATACTCCAAACTTCACCTGTGAATATTCAGAAAGTTAAAAGAAATATACTGGGCTTGGTGGCACATACCTGTAATCCCAGTACTTGGTAGGAGGCTGAGAAAGGAAGATTGCAGGAGCCTCAGCAACTTAGAGAGGCCCTCATAAACTTAGTAAGACCCTATTAAAAATTTAAAATTAAAATGGGGCCGGGGGTATAGCTTGTAATCCCAGCATTTGGGAGGCCGAGACTGGAGGATCTGGGTTCACGGCCAGCCTCAGCTGCTTAGTGAGGCCCTCTGCAACTTAATGAGACCCTGTTTCAAAATAAAGAATAAAAAAATAGGGCTGGGGCTGTAGCTCAGAGGTAGAATGCCCCCAGGTTCCATCCTCAGTACCGAAAAAAAAAAAAAGATAACAAACTCCAACTCAATTTTCCACATCACATGGCCAAAATAGATAATATAACTAAACTGAGATAAAAATAAAAATAAATGTTTTTCTCTCAATCCTGTTTGATATACGTCTTTCATTTTATTTCCTTCCATTTTGATGGCTATTTGCCATTTTTCCTTAAGTTTTTTTTTTTTTATTTTCAGTACTGGGGATTGAACCCAGGGGCATTCTACCTCCAAGCTCCACCTTCCACCCCCAGCCCTATTTTTTTATTCTTTATTTTGAAACGGGGTCTCACTAAGTTGCAGAGGACATCACTAAGTAGCTGAGGCTGGCCACAAACCCAGATCCTCCTGTTTCAGCCTCCCAAGTACTGGAATTACAATTGTGTGCCACCACGCCCGGCCTCTAAAGTTTTTTAAAAGCTGTGATCTTTATATCTTTCTTGATATGATTTTCATAACTGCTGAAGAAAGCAGTGGTGGTTCCCCTCTAAAAACTGGCCCGCTAAAAGAAACTGAAGGCTAATAAAGGGAGCGGCTTGACCAATTTCTCCAATTTCATTATGATTTTGGATGCTGTTTATGCTCAAATAACTTTGTCGGTTTATAAATCCTTAAAAAGCACTCAGCCGATTTTAGGGTTGGGGGGGTTGTTTGTTTTATGGAAACTGGCATAACAGTTAAATCGGCAACAGTTAAATCGTCTTTGGCTCAGATGAACCAATTGAATTGAATCACTTGAATAATTGAATAAATGTTGAAACAGCACTTCAGAAGCCATTCCTTTTCATATCAATGTCTAAAGAAGCATTGAAGAGCATCCACAGAAAGAAATACAAGTTGTGGGGCTCAAAATTGCTACACACGAGGGAACTAAATGGAACAGGGATTTATTCTGCATTGTACCCAAAACCACAGAGGGCCTGGGTCATCAAATACTTTTTAAATACCTTCAAACATTGAAACACAATGCAGGAACCTATTGCACTCATTTAAAAAAGCAAACAAGTGAATATGGGAGCTTACATCAAGATGAAACATTCAGCTGTTGTTCAGCCCCAGTGAACCGAAAGAGAGTGAGTTGAAGTTAAAGTGAAGACATAATACATGTGGTACTCAAGTGTTCTTTATATTCACAAGGCTTACTTAGGCTTTGAGACAAGTTCAGGCATATATGTATATATACAGCTGTCCCTCAGTATCCAGGGGAGATTGGCTCCAGCACCCCTGTGGGTGTCAAAACCTGCAGATGCTCAAGTCTATCCTATAAAATTGTGTCATATTTGCATATAACCTATGGACATCCTTTCCTATCCTTTTTTTCTTCCTCTCTCTCTCTCTCTCTCTCTCTCTCTCTCTCTCTCTCTCTCTCTCTCTCTCTTTTGTGTGTGTGTGTGGTACTGGAGATTGAACCCAGGAGCATTCTACTGCTGAGCTACACCCCAGCCCTATTTTTTATTCTTTATTTTGAAACATGGTCTCTCTGAGTTGCTGAGAGCCTCACTAAATTCTGTGGTTGGGCTCCAACCTGTGATCTTCCTGTTTCAGCCCCCCAAATACTGGGATTACAGGCATGTGCTACCATGCCTCGCTGCTCCCCAAACTTTAAATCACCTCTACATTACTTATAATACCTAGTGCAATGTAAATGCTATCTAAATAATGTTATACTACTGCCTTGCATAGGGTATACTGGCAAAAAAAAAAGCCTGTGCATGTTCACTATAGATGCAGTATTTTTCAAATATTTTTGTCCACAATAGTTCAAATTTATAGCTGTGGAACACACAGATATAAAGGACAGACTGTATAAGCATATTCTATATGGATACTTTCATACACATACATATTTCTTCAGCAAAAAAAGCTTATTTTCTTTAATATTGAGCCTTTGAACTAAGACAAGAGTACTGAGTGAATGTAGAACTTGGAGGAGAAGGGGCCCTCACTCAAGATTATTCTAGACTCTTGCCAATCAAAGTGTGGTGCGTGGATCAGAAGCATCGGCGGCCTCACCTGGGAGCTTGTTAGAGATGCGAGGTCTCGGGCTCCAACCTGCACCTCCCGATTCTGGATTTAGATATTAGCTAGAGTGCCCAGTGATTTGTATCCCTACATGAAAGTTTGAGAGGCACTGCTCTAGATCTCTGCTGGCCATGACCAAGACTGTTAGCCACATATGTCTGTTGAAATATAGACTGATAGGCTGCGATTTTTTTTCAATTTAAATTTAAAAGCAATATGCAAATCAGTTAATAGAGTACTTTTCAATGCGCCTGGAACAACTTGTGCATATGAATATATATACCCAAGATCAAGTATTTCTGATGAAAATGTAGCATCCGAATTAAGCAGTGCTGGGAAGGTGAAATACACACCAGATTTCAAAGACTTAGTGTGAAAAACATTTATGTTAAATATGTCACTGATAATTTATGATGATTAGAGGTTACATGATAAAATGTCAAATACATTGGGCTAAATTTAAAAATTCATGTGCTTCGTTTTTTTATACTTTTATTGGGGCATTGTAATTATACATCTTAGTGAAGTTCAAAGTCATACAAATAAGCGTTGATACAGGTCTTGGAGTGATTCCCTTCAGGTCCCACCCTGATACCCTGGTGCACAACTGTGAGATTGGTAGTGAGACGTTCATCCATGGGCACAGCATCATTTCAACTGTTCCTTTCATTAGTTCCTCCTTTTTCCCTCTCCACCTCCCTCCCTCATCCCCTTCCACTCTTCTATTGGTCTCTCTCAATTATCCAAAGTCCCTTTGGTTTCCTATTTTCTCTCTAGCTTTCACAAGAGACAAAACATTCAAGTCTTACCTGTTTGGGGCTGACCGATCTCACTTCGCATATTTTTAAATGTCACACTCAATTTCTACTGGACAGTGCTGCTTTTGATTCACGGTTCTCAAAGCACAGAATGACAGCTGCCCGGGTCCCATTGCCAGAGAGTCTGAAGAAATTGGTCTAAAGAGGACCTGATCATTGGAATTTTTTTCTGAGAATATTTTTTATTTGCTACTTCTGCCAACATACCCCTTTCTATACCACCCAACCCAGATGGCTGTCTATTTTAAAACATAGTCAATGTCAGAGCCTTTACAGTACATCTTTATTTTTTTAAAGAATTGTAAGGAAGAAAATCACCAAGAGTCGTGTGTGTGTGTCACATTGAGCCTCACTCTGATATACAATGGCAATGCCCTAATAAAAGTATAAAAAAGACTTTTATTGGTACAATATGATTATGCATCATAGTGAGATTCAAAGTGGGATGTTCATATGTGTACAGAACATCTCGTGGTGTGGTTCTCTCCTAACCCCATCCCACTGTCTTCTCCCCGTGTACATGCTAGTAAGGCTGCATATTTAGATGTAACTAATAATTATATTATTAATATATAATATTATTACTTCTTCAAGCCTCCTTTTTCCTTCCTCTCCTCCATCCCCAAACCCCTTCCATCATTCTACTGCTCTCTCTCCTCATTTATCCGAATTTATTTCCTATTTTCTCTCGAGCTTCCCCATATAAGAGAAAACACGTCATATTCTCTAATCTTTAAATTCTCCCTAGTGAGCTGCCAATGCTGAGAACCATCTGAGGTTAATATAGATTCATTAATCCCAACTGATAAATGACAGCTTCATGAGGACTTCTCTCCTCTGGGAGCAACCATCATTGCACGACTAAAATGTGGAACTGGGTAAACGGTGCCTTTCTTAATTAAAGAACGAAGAAGCGTCACTCCTGCTGTTATCTGGGCTGGAGTTTGGCTGGTATTTTTCTCCCTCAACTACAGGCACACTCAAATATATCCACCCAGATCAAATCAACCTCTAGCCAGGCGTGGTAGTGCACGCCAATCCTCGTACTTGAAAGGCTGAGACAGGAGAATCACTGGTTCAAAGCCACCCTCAGCAACTCAGTGAGGGCCGTATCAAACTAGTGAGACCCTGTTTCAAAATTAAAAAATAGGGCTGGGGGTGTAGCTTGTAGGTTGAAGGTAAAATGCCCCTGGGTTCAATGCCCAGAAACACACACACACACACACACACACACCAAAAAATCCATCTCCAGAAACTGATCACAGTTCTTTCAGCAATTCATTCCCATATGTGATGTAATGGATCTCAGACTTTTGTGTCTTTAGAATAATCTTCTTGATAGTTTGTTCAAAAACTGATTGCCAGCCGGGCATGGTGGCGCACCTTGTAATCCCAGCATTTGGGAGGCTGAGACTGGAGGATCTGGGTTCGCGGCCAGCCTCAGCTACCTAGTGAGGTACTCCGCAACTTAGTGAGACCCAGTTTCAAAATAAAGAATAAAAAATAGGGTTGGGGGTGTAGCTCGGAGGTAGAATGCCCTTGAGTTCAATCCTCAGTACCGAAAAAAAAAAAAAACCACAAAAACTGATTGCCAGTCAGTTGGGCAAGGTGGTGCACACCTGTAATCCCAGTGCTTGGGATGCTGAGACAGGAAGATGGAAAGTTTGAGGCCAGCCTCAGCAATTTAGCAAGGTCTTGTTTTGAAATAAAAATAAATAAATAAAAAGGATTGGACATGTAGCTCAATGGTAGAACACTCCTGGGTGCAATCCCCAGTCCCCAGGCCCAAAACGATTGTAAGGCCCTAGTGAGCCTTAGGAGCCCCAGGAGCTCTTTGGTAGGGTGATCAACCATCCCGGTTTGTTCAGGACTCTCCCACATCTGTTTTAGCACATAAACACCTGAAAATTGGGGACAGCTGGATATCCTATTCAAGGAAAGTCCATTTCTTTTTGCTTTTCTTTTAATTTTTAAAAATACTTTTATTGGTGCATTGCAATTATACATCATACCCGACGTTCAAAGTGATACAGACATACATGCACACAGCCTTGGTATGTTTCCCTGCAGCCCCCACTGTGACCCACCCCACCCTGCACATATTAGTGACACTGGTAGTGATACCTTAATGTATGAACATAGCGTTATTTGAACTGTTTCCTTCCTCTGTCTTCCCTTTTCTCTTCCCTATCTCCCACCCCCATCCTTTTCCACTACTCTACTGATCTTTCTCCTCAATTATCTAAAATCCCCTCATTTCCTATTTTCTCTGTCACTTCCACATACGAGAGAAAGCATTCTACCCTTGACTTTCTGAGATTGGCTGGTCTCACTTAACTCGCATTTCTAAACACAGTTTGAGAACCAATCCCCCAAACGTAGGAATAGTGTTCTTGGATTAACCACCTGTTCCCCCCAAAACAGCCAGTGAAGTTACACAAATAACCAGTTCAGCAAATAACTCATTAGGGACATCGTTCTAATCTGGTTAAACATGTCATCAAATTGTATAGTTTAAAACTACACAGAGAGTGGCCTGGCAACCTTAATGAGAACTATTTGATTGTCCAAAATTTAGCAGATACAGAGATCAGGGAAGCAAAGTAATTGGATAGCATGAAAGCATGCCAACCTTGAGCTTAAATCGTGGCTGAAATCTGCATTTGCTAGCTGTGTGACCTTGGGGAAGTTCCTTGTCCTTTCTGTGCCTCAATGTTTTCATCTGTAAAAGATGAATGCCTGATGCGTATGCTGAAGGTTACCTAGGAAAATGAAAACTAATGCATTGCATCAGACAAACGCTGATTGAGGGACATTCTACAACATACCTGATCAGCACTCCTCAAAACGGCCAAGGTCATCAACCATGATGTCTGAAAAACGGTCACAGCCAAGAAGAACCTAAAGAGACATGATGAGCAAATGTAATGTCACATACTAGTTGGGCTCCTGGAACAGATAACGGTAAAAGCTAAGCAAATCCAAATACAGCATGACTGCTAGTTAATCTTAATGTATCAAAAATGGTTATTGCTTGTGACAAATATACTGTATGAAGGTAAGTTATTAATAATAGGGCAAAATGATGGTGAGGTATATGAGAACTTTCTGTATGTCTTTGCAACTGTTCTGTAAATCTAAAAAGCATTCTGTAATTAAAAGGGTTTGTTGGGGCTCCATTGGGCCTGGATCCCACCCAGGGCCTCACTCATGCTCAGCAAGTGCTCTACCCCTGAGCTGCGTCCCCGGCTGCAAAGGTACTTTTCAAAAGGAAAATGCTTCCGATGGGAATGCTCAAGTCAGAAGGGGGTGGAGTGGAGGAGGGGAACACCCTAATGCACATGATGTACTTTCACAAACATATCAGAGTCAATCACTAAACTGAACTTGAGAAGGAGGGAAGGGGAGGGAGTGGGGCGGGAATTGGGGAAGGGTTAAATGAGAGATGTGTGCATGTATGCCTCTACCAGCTTGAACCTCACAAAGATGTGTGATTATAATGCACCAATAATAATAAAAAAGAAGTACACAGTTAACAGTAGCTGTTACTATTATGTGAACTGTGCATCAGAGATCACATTAACAAGAAGAGTGTTATCGTGACTCAGCATCCGCAGGAGAAACTGGGAGCTTGAAAACCTGGGGCGTTAGAGTTAAAGGAAGAGGATGGAAGGGAAGGTACGGAGACATGAAGGCCACCCCAGTCCCATCACTTCTGTCACCTGACTTTGTTTGTTGACTTCCTGTCTGACATTATTCTAATTCTGCAATTATTTCATTCATTCCATGTTGTCTATTCGGAGCCCAACCTCCACTCCCCTCGCCCTAGGACATAAGCTCCCTGGAGGTGCAGGCCTCGCATGTCTATGTCACTTTTTTCTCCACCATGCCTGGCTCAGCACCTGATGTCACGCAAGATTTCAATCTGAATTTACTGAGTGACCATCAAATGGCAGAGAGCAAACGCTCCACTGGAACTAGCGCTACAATCTTTTCTCTGCCCGTTTTCTCATCCCAGCATCCTCGTAGCTCCCTTCCCTCTCAAGAAATAAAAGCAAAGAAGCCAGCACAAACACTGCCCCATCATGAAGTCACATCCCTGAAAGGGAAAATGACCTCAACATTTAGGTCCAGATTTATCATCCCACATGGTACCTATTTTTGTGATGTTGGGGATTGAACCCAGGAGCATTCTATCCCTGAGCTAACACTCCCAGCCCTTTGTTACTTTTTTTGTTTTGAAACAGAATTGCACACTAGGATGCTAAGAGTCTTTTTATGTTGCTGAAGCTGGCCTCAAACCTTCAAGCCTCCTATCTCAGTCTCCCAAGTACTGGGATTATAGGCAGGGGCCACTGTTCCTAGCCCCCCCCCACATGGTAGTTTATATTTGCAAACATAGGGTACAGCTTAAGTAGCAATACCTTAGTAATTTTCTGTACCATAGCACACTTCGTGTTTCCTATTTCATTTAAGTCTCATGAAAATTGTGGGTTTTTTTCCCACTTCTCAATACCTGGTTTTACGAAAATTGTGTTTTTTAAGCAGGGAAGATGCCTTCATCTCCATTTGAGAGATATAAAACTGTAGAAAAAGAAGAAGAAAGGCCAGAAGAAATTTAGGTGGCCTCAGCATTATACAGGTTGTTACTGTGCAATTGTATTAGTCTGCTGGGGCTTTCATAACAAAGGACCAGAGACCTGGTGATTTAAAAAGCAAAAATGAATTCTCTCACAGTTCTGGAGGCTGGAAGTCCAAACTCAAGGTGCGGTTCAGGCCTGGTTGTTTTCTGGTAAGGCTTCTCTCCAGCTCACTGTGTCCTCACATGGCCTTTTTTTCTCTGCAAGCACTGACAGAGACAGGCAGACAGAGGCAGGGAGAGCATGAACACAGCTCTGTTGTCTCTTCTTGTTAGCACACTGGTCTTATATCGGGAACCCCAGGCTGAACCCTCAACCGTGAGGCCCCAATAAAGATGCTGCCTGAATGTTGCTGATTCAAACCTCTCTTTATTATACCTCTCTCTCTGGAATCGAGGGCACTACACAAGCAGTAACAAACAGCACAGAAGCCATCTCTCCAAATAGTGCCTTTCCAACAGACTACCAATAACCCCTTTCTCCAGCAATCCACCTTCCACTAGCAACCCACCAACCACCAGCAAACAACAACCTCTCCTCCCAGAACTTCTCCAGCAACCCACTCCAGCAATAACCCAGTCAGCCTCTCTCTCTCATGCGAGAGGTGGAGGCTCTTGAAGCCACACAGGGCCTAAGCCACGAGGCGTCTCATACAGCTCTCACCTGGGCCGGCCACGAGCCGGGCGTGCTGGTGCATGCGCTCTAGCGTAGGGCAGCCCCAGGATGTTACTACCTGCAGCCATTCTGGCACTCTGCCAGATGCCATCTAGAGGCGAGGTCTAGCTGGCCGGACTAGGCCCCCGACAGTCTTATTCAATTAAAGCCTCACGTGTATGTGTGTATGTGTGTATGTGTGTGTGTGTGTGTGTGTGTGTGTGTGTGTGTTACTGGAGATTGAAGCCAGGGACATTCTACCTCTGAGTTGTACCCCCAGCTCTTCTTTTCTTTTCTGAAATAGGGTCTCCCTAAGTTGCTGAGGGCCTGGCTAAGTTGCTGAGGCTGTCCTCAAATTTACTATCTTCCTGTCTCAGCCTCCCAAGTACTGGGATTATAGGCATGCACCCCCACATATGGCTAAAGCCTCATTCTTAAGGACCTCATTTAATATTAATTGCCTCCTTAAGGGCCATATCTCCAAATATGATCACATTAAGTGGTAGGCCATCTGCATATGAATTAGAGAAATGTGATTCAACCCTTTTCCAGTTCCTAAGGTCTAGAGGGTTAGGGGCCTAGGGCTTTTCTTCTAGGCCTGAGAATTATGTATGGATGCGGCTGCCAGACGGTAAGTCATCTAGTCCACACAATGGCTTCCCACAATTCTTTCTCTCTCTCTCTCTCTCTCTCTCTCTCTCTCTCTCTCTCTCTCTCTCTCTCTCTCTTTCTTTTTTGGCACTGGGGATTGGATCAAGGGGCACTCTGCCTCCCAGGTACACTTCCAGACTGTCCTTTTTTTATTTTTGATGTTGAAACAGGGAACAGGGTCTCCCTAAGTTGCTGAGGCTGGCCTCGAACCTATGATCAATCCTGTCTCAGCCTCCTAAGTGCTGGGATTATGGAGACACTCTCTCAGCCTTGAAGTTCAAGGACTGTTATCACTCAAGCCAGAGCATTCTCCTGTCTCCATTCATACTTTCTCATCAGTGACAATAGCTATTTTAGGCCCTCAATTTCTTGAAATTTTGTTTTCTTTCAGTTTATGTTTTGTGCCAGGTCATGTGTTTTATATAAGTAGGATTTACATAGAAAGCAGATCACACACATTAAGGGAGCCTGGCAAATAATTATGTAGACCTTAAGGGGTTTCCAGGGATAATTTTGAGACTCTTAGTCCCAAATGCAATTGTCGGTTCTTTTCATTATTAGACAGTGTGTTCCTTTTTCCTTTCAGCATCTGATATTGAACTCATGGTGCTTTTCCTATTGTAGAAATAACAGTGGCATGGAATTACAACTTGGCTTCCTGGTTATAGACACTTTTTTGTACTAGGGATTGAACTCCGGGCAATTCTATCTCTGAGCTGCACCCCCAGCCTTTTTTTATATTTTCGTTTTTGAAACAGGGTCTAGCTAGGTTGCTGAGGGTCTTGCTAAGTTTCTGAAGCTGGTCTCAAACCTGTGATCCTCCTGTCTCAGACTCCCAAATACTGGGATTCAGGCATGCAACCATGCCCAGCTGTAATTCTTGTTTTACATATGCACATACTGAAAAACGAGGGTGCTTTTCCTCTCTGTGAATATAGAACCAGCTGACTCTGAATTTGGAGCCAATGTGTTTCTATTGGAATTCCCTGAAGATTATATTGAGTAATATGAATGTACTGTTCTATCGAATTTAAAACTAGCCCAGCCATAGGATACCTTTCTAAACCTGTCTAAACTCCTCCTCACTCGATTATTTAACTCTCCCATGAAGTGTTAACTATAACTCAGAATTTCCTAAGAGGGGCTCCATGACCTCTCTCCTCTCCCCAGGAAAGATGTTGAGGCTCACTTATCCCAGCCAAAACTCTGGTCCAAGCGGCTGTGAGATGTCTTAATGCTGTTTAAACTGTGCACTTACATGTGTTTGCAGGTAGTGATAAATAAGGACCCTTCTTTGTTGTCTTGAGTCTCTGCAGTTTAACTTGGCTTCCTCTGTTTCAGACTGAAGGGAGTTGAAGTACATTCTTAAGACACACAAGGAAGGAAAGCTCTTTGTGTTAAAGGCGGTCTGCCAAGGTGCTAATTCCATCTCTGGTAGGTTTTTTTTTCCCCAGGACCGTGTCCCTCGTCCAGGAATTTCCCTGAGCTTGGTGGTTCACACGTCCAAATTCCAGCTTTGAATAAATAAACCAGCTAAAGTGCTCGGTTACCTCAGGGATTAGCAGAGCCGTTCCCTGACTTCTACCGCCCCCTAGTGGCGATTTCTTAGGTCTCCTTGTTAGAGATTTTCTTACTCCTAAAATCTAGGTTATTACAGTGCTCCTTCCTTAATTTTTTTTTTAAATTCTCCGATTGAATTTTCTGAAGTCTTTTTTGGAGGTGTGTTGCTAACGTGTAATTAATAGCTTCTGGGTCACAGATAAGATGTAGTATCGGCTTTCATGGTTCTCAAAGTAAAAAAAGATTTTGCAGATTTTTCAATCTGGTCTCCATTCTTTTCTGTTTTGTTTTACAGTACTGGGGGATGGAACCTGGAGGCATTCTACCTCTGAGTTACACCCCCAGCCCTATTTTTTATTCTTCATTTTGAAACAGGGTTTCACTAAATTGCAGAGGGCCTCACTTAGTAGCTGAGCCTGGCTGCAAACCTGCAATTCTCCTATCTCAGCCTCCCAAGTACTGGGATTACAAGCATGCGTCACCACGCTCAGCTAATCTGGTCTCCATTCTGAAACTCCATCCTTGGAGAAGGTGGAAATAACCGACACTAAACCACTTGATCAAAAACCTCTCACCTGTGGCATTAAGATGATCTACAGATGCAAGTTGCAGCATAGAGAGGAGAACTCAGCCTGCCATGGCTATTCTGTATCTTCTCTGAAAAACAAAATCTGCATTTTGTGGGATTCCAAAACTACAAAGCACAAGCTGCATTGAGGGAGAGGGCATGCACGCATATGAAATGGCCAAAGAACACTTTTACAGTATAATCAGTTCTCACATTCATGTGAAATACAGTCATCGATTTTGGGTGGCCAATATGAACTTTCCCTAGTTGGAATTTAGGAAAGCAAGAAAAAGTAGGTTTATCTGCGACTCAAAAAATGAAACGTCCTTGATTCCCTGCCCACAGTGGAGTTAGTACTCAAGCTTATTTTTCAGAGACAGTAAATTCCTTTGGTCTACCACCTGCCATGTTCCTCCCCCACATCCCCCTTTTAAATTAAAGGTCAGTCTTGTAGCCCTTTAAATAATACTAACCCGGCTCTAAACTCCTACACACCGAGAATTCCTGCCAATGCTAAATCCTGAGTGGAAGTACTAGCTTCCTTTACTCAGATCTTGTCTCCTTTCCAACTAGAACATTCTTCTGTGATCACCTCCTCCCTTTCCCTTTGGAAGGCAAATTTTTGTTATTGTTGCATGGTGGCTCATACCTGTTGTCCCAGTACTTGGGAGGTGGAGACGGGGATCCAGGTTTGAGGCCAGCCTCAGCAACTTGGCAAGGCCCTCAGTGACTTATCAAGACCCTGTTTCAAAATAAAATAGGGCTGGGGGTGTAGCTCAGATGTAGAATGCCCCTGGGTTCAATCCCCAGTACGCCCCCTCAAAATTAAAAATAGAACTACCATATATGATCCACTAATTTTACAACTGGGTGTATATCAAAAGGAAATTAAAGCCAGGCATGGTGGCACGTGTCTGTAATATCGGTACTTGGGAGGCTGAGACAAGAGGATCAAGGATTTGAGGTCAACCTCAGCAATTTATTGAGATCCGGTTTCAAAATAAAAAAATTAAAATAAAATAAAATTATGTCATTTGCAGGAAAATGGAGAAACTAGAGAGCATTATGCTAAGTGAGGTCAGCCAGTCTCAGAAGTGAATGGTTATGTGTTTTCTCTCATATGTGGAAGCTAGAGAGAAAATAGGAAACATAAGGGACTTTAAATCTGCAGAAAAATGGAAACGGGTTGAGAGAAGGAGGCAGGGGGACGAGGACTGAGGAAAGAATCAGTTCTAATAATACTATGGCAATATACGGAGGTATTAGTATCAATTTCACTAACATGTACAGGGAGGGAGGAGGAGAAGAGGGTGGGATGCAGAAGCGAATATGCCAAGAGCTGTGTATACATATGTTTCTATCACGCTAAACCTCACTGCGATGTATAGTGCAATGCACTATTTAAAAAATAAATAAATAAAAGGGCCAGGGATGTAGCTCAAAGATCGAATGCCCCTGGGTTCGATCCTCAGCAGCAACAACAAAAAAGCAGGAAATTCAATCAGTATCGCAAAGAGAAACCTGCATTCCTGCACTCAGTGGAGCATATTTACAATCACCAAGATATGGAGACAGCCTGAGTGTTCATCAATGGATGAATATTTAAGGGAATTGCAGGATGTGGACATAATAGAATACTTTTGAGCTTTTTCTTTTAAAAAGAAAGCCTACCATGTGTGACAACATGAATGAAGCTGAAGGACATTTTGCAAAATGGAATAAGCCAGGCATGGAAAAACAAATAATGCATGATATCACTTATAAGAGGAGTCTTTAAAATATAAAAGTGATAGGGAGTATTATGGTAATTTCCAGGAATTAAGGGTTAAGTAAAATGGGGAGATACTGGTCAAAGGATACAAACTTTCAGCTATGAGATGAGTAGGTTTTAGAGTTCTAATGTACATCATGGTTTTCATTACTAATAATGTACAGTTGAAAAATTTTAAGAGAGCAGCTCTCAAGTGATCTTACCCATCCTCTCCCACATGAGGGAAAATATGGGAGGTCATGATTATATTAGTTATTTTGATTGTGGTGATAATTTCACAGTGTATGCAGAGGTCAAAACATCAAGTTGTATATCTTAAATACATTCAACTTTTATTCCTCAATCATATCTTGCTAAGGCTGAAAGATTATAAAATTAAAAGGCATAAAATTGCTCAAAGTGAAACTCAACAAAATCAACAACATAAAAATAAGAAGCTCAGAAAATATATTTAATTCATACTTTATGAAAAAGATTAATTTTCTTACTATATAAACAGTGCTTACAAATCAATAACAAAAAGAACACACTGCGTTGATGATGGTGTGGGGAAACAAGGAATTTCATACATTCCTGGAAGAAATGTCAATTCACACAGACAGCACATTTGGAAATATCCATCAAAAATTTAAAAATATATACACCTGGACCCAGTCATTTCAATTCTACATATTACACAGATATGTTTACACAGTGTGAGAAATGAGATAAGTGAAATATTAGTCATTATGGTATTGTCTGTAATAGGAAAGTAAATAATCTAAATTTAGTTCATTAGTAAAGGGCCAGTTACAAATATTACATTAGTTTATACAATGCTGTAATATACATGTGTTAAATAAAAGCACCGTATGTACTAATATGAAAAACTGCTAAGATATTTTAGGTGAAGAAAAACGAAGGTAATGAATGGATAACAAACATGCGGTATATATATATACAGAGTGAAATTTTACTCAGCCATAAAGAACAAAATGATGGCATTTGCAGGAAAATGAACAGAACTAGGGAATATGATGCTAAGTGAGATGAGCCGGGCTCAGAAAGCCAAGGGGCCGGGCGGGGGGATTTTTTTCCTCTCATATGTGAAAGCGAAAGAGAAAATAGGGAACAAAAGAGACTTCAGATACACGAGGAGAGAGACCAGGAGAAGAGTGGAAGGGGTCCAAGGAGGGAGGTGGGGCGGGGGAAAGGATGAACTGATGAAGGAAACTGTTCAAATTCGGCCCTGTATGAAGGTATCCCTACCAATCTCACTGTTATGGCCCTGAGGGGGAATACACCAAGATCCACAGGATATATGTTTGTTTGTATGACTTTAATCCCACTAAAATGGGTAATTATAATGCACCAATAAAAGTATAAAAATACTATAGCAAGTATGCTATCGTTTGTGGGGTTTTGTGTGTGTGTGTGTGTGTGTGTGTGTGTGTGTGTGTGTGTGTGGTACTGGGGATTGAACTCAGGGACCTTCTACCTCCGAGCTATACCCCCAGCCCTATATTTTATTCTTTATTTTGAAACCAGGTCTCACTAAGTTGAGGAGTGCCTCACTAGGTAGCTGAGGCTGGCTGAGAACCTGGATCCTCGGGTCTCAGCCTCCCAAATGCTGGGACTACAAGTGCGCGCCACCACGCCTGGCTTCGTTTGTGTTTTTAACAAATGAAATCAGGAAGAGAAGGGCTGTTCTATAGCATCTAGCAGTGTTTACTTCTCAAGAATAACACCTACTTAGTTGTCAAAAGTCCAGTCATGGTGACGGCTGTATAACATTGTGAACGCACTTAATGCCCCGCTGCATTTCACTTAAAAGGGTGAAAATTTACCAAAGGACAACATCAATACAGAGTCATTTCTCTCAGAATAAAGGTGATCACTAAGTACATTTTCCTTATACTCCACAGTAACTTTATAAGCCAACCACAATAAATGAAATTATGTGAAGGAGCATCTCTCTTGCTCACATTGGTGAGGCGGCAGGAAAAATACCGCATGCATCCCCCAGCCTCAGAGACCAGCACCATAGCCAGCACAGAGTGGGAACTCAGGAAGAGAGCAGCTGCCAGCCTACAGATCTCAGACTTGCCAGCCCCTAACTGTGGGAGCCAATTCCGTAAAATCCCTTTTAAACTCCCTCTCTCTCTCCCCCCTCCCCCTCCTCTCTCTCCTCTCTCTCTCTCTCTCTCTCTCTCTCTCTCTCTCTGTCTCCTCTCTCTCCCCCTCCTCTCTCCTTCCTCTCTTTCTCTCTACCTTCCTCTCTTCTCCCTTCTCTCTCCCC
>PVLC010004945.1:0-19913 GCA_004027655.1 Graphiurus murinus | reverse complement strand
CGAACCTGCCATACTCCTGTTTCAGCCTCCCAAGTACTGGGATTACAGGCATGAACCACCATGCTCAGTTCAGTTCTGTTTCATTGAAAAACTGGGACTAGCATAATGAGTACAATAGAGATCTGGGAACAAAAGAGAACGCCTCAGATAAGCCCATGGAGCATGCTTTCTGAGAACACAGCTGCCTGTCTCTGAAGTAACCTCAGGAGTGGAGTCACTAGACAGGGTCACCGAGCAAACTGGCAGAAAGCCTCCAAAGCAGGGGACAACTTAGATATTTTGGCATTTAGGTTAACTATTTCATGCTTTACAATTTGGAATGCATTACTTTGGGTGTAAAGCCTATTATTGTTGTTGCTGCTGCTGCTTGGAAACAAGGGAGAGGAAGGGAAAAAATCCTCCCTACATTCTGATTATATCTTTCAAATATTTGTACCAATAACTCTGCACTTAAAGCCTGTATATCATTGGGTTTTATTGAATGCTATGCACCCAATAACATAATATCACAAACATCTGTACCTATTAGGATTCAAGAATTAAAATATGAATTTCAGCCAGGAGTGGTGGCTCCCAACTGTAATCCCAGTAGTTGGGAGGCTGAGATAGGAGGATCACAGGTTCAAAGCCAGCCTCAGCAACTAGAGCCTCAACAACTTAGTGAGACTCTGTTTTAAAAAAACAAAAACAAAAAAATGAAATAGGGCTAGGGGTGTAGCTCGGAGGTAGAATGCCCCTGGGTTCAATCTCCAGCACCACACACAAAAATATGAATTTCAATAACCCCCAGAGCACATTTCTGGGAAAACCACATTTCATGTGGTAGTGGTAAAGAATGGTTTGTCGACTTGTCTTTTGTGGTTTTAATTCTTCAATATCACTTTAGAGTCCGTCCAAACCGCTCAAGAAACCCTTCCCTTTTTTCCTCTCTAGCCACTTACTTCTACCTCGCCTTCTCGATTTTCCTTCCACTTTTATTTCTCTTCTTTCCAATTTACTAATTCACAATGCTCGCAGTACTAAATAAAACTGCCAAGGAGAAAGGAACATATTTAGGTTGGCTAGTCAAGTCTTCTCTTCCTAGTGGCAAAACCAAAGGAAAGTCCCAAGGTTCTTTGGTAAATGTGGAATGAGGGCAAAGAAAAACGACAGCCTTGAAGGACGATGCCAGCCATTCTTGTGGCTTTGACCTCCAAGCGTTTTTTTTGTTGTTGTTTTTTGTTTTTTTGCGGTACTGGGGATTGAACTCAGGGGCATTCTACCTCCAAGCTATACCCCCAGCCCTATTTTTTATTCTTTATTTTGAAACCGGGTCTCACTAAGTTGCGGAGTGCCTCACTAGGTAGCTGAGGCTGGCCTCGAACCCAGATCCTCCAGTCATGGCCTCCCAAATGCTGGGATTACAAGTGTGTGCCACCACGCCCAGCTTCCGGCGTTTCTGATGATTTGCATTCCCTTATCTGCGAGCAGCTCTTCCTTGAGTCTAATTCCTGTTCTGAACTGCTTCTTGGATTGCTCTTCCTCACAGCCATTGTTATCTCAACTTCAATGTATCCAGCCCTGAACTCATGTTGCCCTTAAACCTATGTTTCTCAAAATCAGCAGGCTTTTCTCTCACTCTTTTCTTCTTGCTTCCTTTCCCTTATTTCTTTATGCAGTAAGATGGTAATTCAGGCAACTATATTCTAACATGTTTCTCCTTGTCAAAAGAATAGGAACCTCAGTGGCAGTTTATGCTTTTTAAAAATGAAAGGCAAAGCTGAGCACAATGGCACATGCCTGTAATCCCAGTACTTGGAAGGCTAAGACAGGAGGATCATAGGTTTGAGGCCAGCCTCAGCAACTTAGTGAGACCATTTCAAAATCAATCATTCAATCAATCAATCAATCAATAAGCCAGGTGTGGTGGTGCATGCCTGTAATCCTAGTACTTGGGAGGCTGAGACAGGAGGTTTGCAGGTTCAAATAGTGAGACACTCATCAGCCTAGCGAGACTCTGTTTCAAAATTAGAATAAAATAGGGCTGGGGGTATAGCTCAGAGGTAGAATGCCCCTGGGCTCAATCCCTAGTACCACATACACAAAATAAATAAAGTAGGGCTGATCTCACTTGGCATCCTATTTTCCAGTTCCATCCATTTTCCTGCAAATGACATCATGTTGTTGATTTTTATGGCTGAGTAAAATTCCACTGTGGGTGTACACCACATTTTTGTTATCAATTCATCTGTTGACAAACACCTAGGTTAGTTCCATAACTTGGCAATTGTGAATTGTGCTGCAATAAACATGGGCATGTATGTAGAGTATTCTGATTTTAATTATTTTGAAAGATATCGAGGAGTGGGGAGGCTGAGTCATGTGGTGGTTCCATTCCTAGTCTTTTGAAGAATCTCCATACCGATCTCCATATTCATTGTACTAATTTACATCATGTGTGTGCACATGTGTGTGTGTTGATGCATATATCAATATTAGCATGCTATTTGAGATGCAGAGGGGCAAAACAGAATAAAGATCAGTAAGTCTTTGCCTTCAGAAAGTGGGAACTGGGGACTGAGTCTCTATCGTTGTCGTCTTTCTACATGTGACTCTTCACTTAACACCCTACTTTCGTAATCCAACCTCTACAAACCGTTGCTGACTCTCACTCTTCCATTTTCTATCCACTTCCTGCCCATCACCCTTACAATAGTCACTTCTTCCTGCTACCCCAGAAGAGTGTGCACATACATATGCTGAGATATAAATATCTCCATATATTACTTTGCATGCCTATCTCTTTCATTAGCAAGGGCTCTTGCCATAGACATTTTTGGAGTCTGGTGAAATCTAAGCATGTCTTCTGAGAATTATATTTTAATGTGCATAAAACAAAATACAATGAACTACAGAAGAATCTGATGATATTGAAATATAGTTTTCAACATTAAAATCATATAGATGTATAGGATATATGCAGATGTAATAGTTTTTTTTTTTTTGAAGTGTCATCTTGATCCAGTTTCAAATACTTGGCTAGAGGTGAACCAGCTTCCCTTCCTGAGCAGCCAATTAGGTCTATACCCTCAATCAACTTCTTTATCTGGCCCTCATACCCTGGGCCACTCTACACCTGCCCTAATCACTCCATGGCAGGTACTAGACTACTAAAGACAGCCCCATTTTGGGCCAGCAGAAATTATTCAAATTAGCTGATCCTAAAACTGCTTACCATGTTTTACCCATTCCTTTCCATAGAAACTACAATAAACGCTGTTGCCCACAGAGTCCCCCTCTCCCTGTGTCTCCTGATCAACCCTGGTTCCCCCCACATACCTGGACCTCTGGTATCATGGGACATACTATACTCCCTCTCTTTGGATCTGTGGGTATAATTAATTGTCTTTTTTGGTGTGTGTGTGTGTGTGTGTGTGTGTGTGTGTGTGTGTGTGTGTGTGTTACTGTGAGTTGAACCCAGGGGCATTCTACCTCTGAGATACAACCCCAGGTCTTGTTACATCTTTATTTTGAAACAGGGTCTCACTAAATTGTGGAGAGACTCACTAAGTTGCTGAGGCTGGCCACAAACCTGAGATCCTCGTCTCAGCGTCCCAAGTATTGAGATTGCAGGCGTGGGCTACCATGCCCGAATATAAACTGTCATTTCAGTTGCATTCATCCCCTGATCTGTTTGTCTTACCATACCAAAGTAATATGGCTTCTCTTAGACAGAGGGTAATACTTAGAGAAAGATTCAGCTGAGAGCTGTCAGCCACCAATACTCCTAGCAACCCAGGGGATGGAGGGCCTGGGCCCTGAGGGGGATCTGGATGTACTTCACAGATCTACTACTGGTGATATAGAAAGACATGAGCTTCTTGATTAACATTTTAAGTAACAAGATCAAATTACCTTAATTTCAAAGCAATGAATGAATAGTATTTTCAGAGAGATGCAACAACTGTATGTGACATAATATATCTGTGATTTCTATTGGTGCCACATATATATTGCTATTACTGGAATTTGTTGCTTACATTCCTGATGGGAGAAAATGCTAAATTTCTGTTGGAGGTAAGTGAAAATACAGATGTGCAAATCCACACACCTCATTAAGAAGGCCCGGGATGCAGACCCCTGTCTTGTTCATTTTTTCATCTCCAGAGTTAGCCGCAATTCTGTATACCTACTGATGTTTCGCGAATCATTACTTGATTTGATTTGATCATTGCACATTGGCCACATGAATTGAATTATATATAGCACTGTGCCCCATAAATAATTACAAACATTATATGTCAATTAAAAAAATTAAAAAACTGATGGAATAGCATTTTTAAAAACTAAAATTTAAAACTCCAAAGCCCGCCCTCTGCCGCTCAAAGCACATAGAGCAAAGATATTCATTTCTGGACCACACTGAACTCCCATCCAACTCTGTCTAGTTGAAAAAGGCGCCTGGCCAGGAGAGGCGGGGCCACAGAATGGGCCTCGCATTTATAGGTCAAGACACGTAAGGGGCGGGACCCGCTCCCCGTGATTGATGGAAGCGTCGTCTTTTCAGCTTGTGGCCCGCCTCCCCGCGCCCGGAAGTCCCGCCTTCGGAAAAGGAAGAAGAGTCGCAGGAGAACGCCGGCGGTGACCGCAGCGACAGCGGTGACCCAGGGAGAGGGCGGCGGCGGCAGGTCCCTGCCCTCTGGGCGCTGGTTGGCGGCTAGAGACGGGGCCAGCCACCTGGAGCGGCCCGGAGGAGGAGTCAGGTGCGGAAGGTCGGGGTGGCTTCGGCAGGTGGTTTCTGGGGACCGCTTCGGCTGGTGGGACGCGCGGGAATGGTGCGGGGACGATTTGGTCGCTCCCGGCCGTTCGCTGTCCCTTTCTCGCTTCTTTTCTTTCGTTCCTCCTTTCCTTCCTCGAATTCCCGTTTTCGCCGCACCTTTTCCCGACCACCAGTTTCTCGATAAGGTCCGGGACCTGGGGGTCGATTCGGGGAACGGTGTGCCTCCCCTCCCCCATCCGTGTCACCACTGAGAGCACCCACCCCCAGCCCTGCACCCTGTCATTGTGACGTAGTTTCTCAGAGATGACCTCATCTCAACCCTCTAAGCACCACTCCCTTAGAAACGTGCCCCCAGAAGATGGCATTGATTTCATAGTATGTCCCAAAACTGGGTCTCAAAGTGAGTACTCTGCCTGGGAGGTTCCTAAGAGGCGACCAAGAGGAAGAACAAGGAAGGGGTGGCGAGAGTAACAAGGGCATGGTACCGTTGTAGGCATCAGCATTGTTAATCTGTGTCTTTGCTTTGGCAGCTGGACATTTGAAATTGTTTGGAGTCAACACTGTGATTCCAGTCATGGGCTTGTCAGCATCTACTCCTGCCGTCTCAGTTCACACCCCAGGTGCTTCAGATCAGCAGGCAGCATCAGGTCCTTCAGGATGCCCAATGCATGAAAGGAAAATGAAAGGTAATTGACTCTCTGTATAGAAAACAAATGAAAGGCAATTCCTAAAGGGTTATAAAGACAGAGGTGGTGCCCTGTCCCCAAAGAGGGACTGTGATGTTGCTATGAAGTACTTCTCTTAGGCAGAGGGCAATACTTGGAGAAAGATTCTGCCAGTGAAGCTAAATTCACCAGTACTTAGAGAAAGATTTTGCTGGCGAGGCTCATGGGCCTGGGATTGAGGCTCCCTGGTGCTGTTTACAAGGTATGTGATTAGAGACAAATTATTTCTCCACGTCTATCTAGTCTATTTGTTTATTTATTGGCGGTACTGGGGATTGAACTCAGGGGTATTCTACCTCCAAGCTACACCCCCAACCCTATTTTTTATTCTTTAGTTTGAAACAGGGTCTCACTAAGTTGCGGAGGGCCTCACTAAGTAGCTGAGGCTGACCACGAACCCGGATCCTCTGGTCTCAGCCTCCCAAGTACTGGGATGACAAACATGCACCACCATGCCCAACCTATCTAGTCTTTAATATAAGGCTGTAATACTATTTCGCAGGGTTATCAAGATGATTGAGATACTGCATAAGAGTTAGTGATAGCTCCATAAATCATCCCCAAAGTTTTACTGTGTCTACATCAGTGGTTCTCAAGGAGTGGAGGATGCAATTCTTGACCCCCCAGGGGTCATTTGCCTATCTTGGGAGACATTTTTGGTTATCCCAACTGAGAAGAAAGGTTACTTAGAGTAGGTAGAGGCTAGAGCTGCTTCTCAATATCCTACAATGCGTAGAACATCTCCCACCCCCAACATAGATTCACCTAGTCCCAAATATCAAAACTGCAGTGGATGAGATCTAGCTCTAGCTGTCTTAATATCCATAGTCCATAGCCATTACAGTACTCCTCTATGTAAAATTAAGCCGCCACCAAACGAACTTGTAAAAGTCTATTCTTTCAGTGCGAAAGTGAAAATGAAAATGTTGTCTTTTAATTGGTGTGTGTCTGCCTTAGATCGTTCACATTAAAGTTTGCCCTGAATGAGTAAGTTGTGAGGGGCCCAGGCAACGTGGTGTGCCTACTGAATGCTAATGGTGTGCAGTGTGGTCTTCATTCCCTGACAGGTCGCTGCTCGGCTTTGTTCATTTGCTTCTGCACTGAGAGAGGAACAGTAAAAACGACAGACAAAAGTCCTTCGAGTGACAGAGCTTACATTCTCGCTTTCATGATCCTGTGATAGATTTTCTCTCCATTTATAGGCAGCGAAACTAAGGCTCAGAGAAACCATCTGATATGCTCCAAGTCACACAGCTAGTAAGTAGTAAAGCTGGTGAAAATCCTGTGACTTTGGACAAGGACAAATGCAGTGCTCTTATGGCATTTCTTCTTCTAGGAATTGAGACAGATCAGACAAAGTAGCTGTGCTCCTGCTCTTAGCACAGGGAGATCAGAGAGTCCTGTTTCTGGTTTTCTTTCATTTGCTGTCTAGCCTAGAGAGCTGTCAGTCTGATTTACTGCCATTGGTAAGAAGGTATTTGTAGGAGATTAAAGGGACTACTGGTTATATAATGTGAAAAATGTAACACTTTCTTTTTGGGTGGGAGACCGAGGATTGTACCCAAGGGTGTTCTACCTCCAAGCTACACCCCCAGCACTATTTTTTATTTTTTGTTTTGAAACAGAATCTCACTAGGTTGATGAGAGTCTCACTACTTGCTCTACTTGCTGAGACTGTCCTCGAACCTGTGATCCTCCTGTCTCAGCCTCCCTTGTACTGGGATTACAAGTGTGTGCTACTATGCCCAGCTTAACACTTTTCTATCTAACACCTAGCTGGGATCAGTGTCCCAGAAATGACTGGTGCTTTGCATGATAGAGAGAAGGTATACCAAGTCTGCCTTTACCCCTAAAATGAGCCACTGCAATGGTACCGGGGAATGAGGGCCTGAGAAGAGAGGCCCAAGGAACGTAGTGAAAGAAATCTTGTCTTTCCTGAGCATGGCCTCCAGCATTCAGTGTATTCCATCCTTCCTGCTGCTGCCTGAGACAAGGATTCCATTACAGAGCAGTTGTCGTCCTGGGCCACAGCTCTCGAGACACCTGCCTCTTAGAACAGCTTCCCCATGCTCGCACGAGTCAGCACCTGGATGCTCTGGGCATTGTCTCCCTTTCCTGGTACTCAAATCATTAGGCTCAGACCTCCCCACCTTAAGGAGCATCTGGGTCCTTCCTGCTTGAACTATGGGATGTTTTCTCTAGCATGTGCCTTTTCTTAGTAACTCTGGCTGTCTACTGCAGAAGTGGCCCCACCTCGGCTAAGGGCTCGTTTTCTGTGTCTTGTAATAAAGCACAAGCAGAGTGGCGTGGAGATTTTCCTCAGTCTTCTTTGTGAAGTCTCTGCTCATTTTCTTCTCCTGTCCCCAGTACCTGAGAGAGCCCATCGGTAAGAGATGTATGGGGCTGCAGGTGCGTCCTGACTGGGGCTGGGCTTGTCTGGAACTCGTGACTGGAAGGCAAGGACACTCGGTGAAATGTGGCACAGCCCCCACTTAGGTTCCTCTAACAGCTCCCAAGTTCTGGTCCAAGCAGGAACTTTGTAGCCCCGTCCTAGTCCTAACACTGGCACAGTCGACACATACTCTGGCATCTGCTGAGATATTTTGGTTTATTTTACGGGACATGATACAGTCAGAATGGGGACATATTTCTGTTTATAAAAGGGAAAGTAAATGTATACCGCCTTCTCAGCTTTAGGATTTTAGGGCGTTAGATACCTTAGTTCTTTGCAGCTTGAAACAGAAGAAACCTGGTATTTCCTATGGTGGTCAGAACTTCAGCTCTTTAGGGTTCCAGCGGAAGGAGCCAAATGTCATGCTTTGGTGGTAACACCATTTTTCTACTTTATTATTTCAGGCTGTCCAATGCATGCGGAACGCTCTGGTCCAACCTGTGAGGGCAAAAAATATTCTGCACCTGCCCACCAAGATCGTGCATACGAGTTTGTGGAGTGTCCTGTTACAGGCGCTGCAGCTGAGAATAAGGAGAACTTAGATCCTTCAAATCTGGTAATCCACACTCATCTCTCTTTCCTAGAACATGCCATACAGACATGCTTTTACAGACCCCTAAGACAATGTGCACACTGCTAGGATAGGTTCTTCTGCCCTCTGAAAACAAAGAAGTTTAGTATTTCTCCCAAAGTGGAAATCTAGAATGTGTTACTAAATATAGTTTCAGAGAGCCCCTGGGAAAGAAAACAGTGATTATGAGGAGCCAGAATAGGTTTGCTAGGAAAAAGCCATAGCAAAGAATCTGTTTTCCTGCCAGAGGGCTATTAGAAGGTGGCAAGAAATTCCTTAAGGAGTTTAGCTAAAGGTAGCAAGATATTTTCATCTGGGAGAAAAAGTATTGTAGGCAACTTACAAGATTGGGGTACTTCTTCAGTCCCAGTCAGGAGCCAGGCATGAAGTAATCACTAGGGTCGTGCAGTGTCATCTGACTGCCAGCAGATTTAATGCCGTCGAGAAATGAGGACGAGATAGCTTTGGTTTCACTGTATTTTACAGTAGCCAAACAACATGTGGAATTGTGGTCTCATGTTGGGAATCACGTCTTAATGGAGAAACAGGCATTTTAGGGAGCCACAGGATTATCAAGAGTATTTAGAAATGTTGGTAAACCTGTGAAGGAACCAGAAATATCTAGCCTGGAAAAGAAAAGGGTGTGGGGATACAACAGCATTCTAGAAGATGGGAGACAAATTTTGAGAGGTTTGAAACTTTGATGTCAGTAAATAGTGGGGAACGTGGGCTTTGTGTGTGATGTGTTGTTTTCCTGGAAGTGCTTACTTGTATTGCTTGGTTTGACCTCATATGGTATTCCTAGCATTTCAAAGACAAGTCCACTTATTTTATTCAGATGCCGCCACCTAATCAAACGCCAGCCCCGGATCAGCCCTTTGCACTCTCCACTGTCAGAGAGGAGTCATCCATTCCTAGAGCGGATTCAGAGAAAAAGTGGGTGTATCCTTCCGAACAGATGTTCTGGAATGCCATGTTAAGGAAAGGGTGAGTGAGTGACTGAGCATTTGCTCCACATGGGAATTTGCTCATCAAGTTGGTCCCAGAATTAAATGTTCAAGAGGGTTTTATCCCCAAAACATTCAGTACGTTTGTAATGAGTTAAGCAATTTATAATCAACAGAATTTTCAGACCCGTTGGAATATAAATGCAAGGACAGATATGTGTGTGTGTGTGTGTGTGTGTGTGTGTGAGAGAGAGAGAGAGAGAGAGAGAGAGAGAGAGAGAGAGAGAGAGAGAAGAGGATGAAGAGAAAGGGAGGAGGAGGAGGAAGAGCAGAAGGAAGAGAGGGAAAAGAAGAAGGAAGAAGGAGGAGGAGGAGAGAAAGGGAGGGCAGGAAGATATTTATTTTAAGGAATTGGCACACAGGATTATGGAAGCTGATAAGTCCCAGGATCTACTGTCGGCAAGCTGGAGGCTCGAGAGCCAGCTAGTGGTGCAGTTCCAGTCCGAGTCTGAAGGCCCGAGAGCCAGGAGATCTGGTGGTGGAAGATCCAGGCTGAAAGAGCTAGAAACCCAGGAAGAGCTGATGTTTTTGTTTCCATCCCCAAACATGAAAAGACATTTGTCCCAGTTCCGCTGTCATGAAGGAGAAATTCCCTCCTACTTGTGGAAAGGTCGTCTTTTTTTGTTACAGTTCTGCCTGCCACTGATTGGATGTGCCCCACCCATATGAAGTGGGGACAATCTGCTTTACACTGAATGAATTGTTAATCTCATTCAGTTTGCCCTCACTGACACTCCCAGAATAATGTTCCACCAAATATCTGGGCACTCCGTGACCCCATCAGATTGACATATAAAAGTGACTGTCATAGCCAGTAATAGCAAGGAAGGAGGGAGTGAGGGGAGACTATTATATAAAATATTTAGAAGAAGTTGAGGAATCATTCATCAATGGTACCAACTGAAAAATTGTTACTTTAAAGATGAATGGTTCTGTATGGTGTTTGGAGACTCAGTGAAATGAAATTAATCTTTAATCTTTGATTCAAATGTATGTGTAGCAGCTTCGGATTTATAGCATTACTCCATGATCATGAGTAAATCTTGAAAATGAGTCTTAGCTCCATTCAGAGAAAATGAGCATTCTGAGTTCTTTAATAAATAGTAATGTTTAGTCAATTATCTTATTCATAAGTGGATTAACTTTGGGGCATTATCAGTAATGTTTGTCAAATTTTACCAAATGTTTTTTCATAGGTGGAAGTGGAAGGAAGACGATATTAGTCAGAAAGACATGTATAATATCATTAAAATTCACAATCAGAACAACG
Source organism: Graphiurus murinus (assembly GCA_004027655.1). Classification (NCBI taxonomy): domain Eukaryota; kingdom Metazoa; phylum Chordata; class Mammalia; order Rodentia; family Gliridae; genus Graphiurus; species Graphiurus murinus. The sequence goes on along the minus strand of PVLC010004945.1, from coordinate 9,129 downwards.
AACAGGCTTGGAAGGAGATTCTGAAATGGGAAGCCCTTCATGCTGGGTAAGTATGTTTTGGATATTAAAAAAGTACCGTCCAGCGTCTTTCTTATTTATCAGCTTTCTACAGCTTTAATATTTCATTCAAATAATTTGCTCCTCATCTAAAACATGGTAGCAGGTGTGTTCCAGTGACTTATCATTGAGGGACAGATTACCCCATCTCAGTCGTAAAAAAAAAAAAAAAAAAAATAATAGTAACTGTTTTCTTAGGCTTGTGGACTTGGTGGGTCCAGAAAGTGGAAAGGTCAGAGCAGAGATAGCCCTGTCTACCCGCTGGTGTCCAGGCCTCAGCTCCCCATTCAGTGGTTGGGGATGCTTCCTAGCCGTGGGCTAGAGTCCTTGAAGGCTCCACCATTTACTCCTCCATCCGGTGGTGCTGGCTTCTTAATGGGGCAACTCCGGCTTATGGTTGCTCACCTCTTGGTTGCTGGGTTCCAGAAGCTAGAGTTCCAGAGGACATCGGGTGGAAGCTGTATCTCCTTTTCTTACCTAGCCTCAGAAGTCCCATCATATCACAAGCCTGCCCAGATTCAAGGGCAGGGGACAGAGACCCCACCTCTCAGCGCGAGGGGTGTCTTGATCTATCGAAAGTAGAGCCCATTGGGAAGGGAGATCTTTTTGTTCTCCTAACAGCATTTATTGAACCCCCGTTAGGGCTCACCTTAAAGAGATGTCCTAACCCCTTTTCTCAGTACTGTGTGCTCCTCCTGGTGATGGGGCCTCCCTCTGCAGAGAGCAGTGGTTCTCGGCATCCCCTGGAAGGTTTGTTATCTCTCTCTGCTGGTCCCCACCTCCAGGAGTCTGACTCAGTTGGGCTGGGGTGGCACCCAGACTTGGCATTTCTCGAGCAACACTGATGCTGCTGGTTTGAGGATTCAGCTTCCAGAAGTGTAGGGCCGGGGGTGTGTGAACCAGATCATAGCATGATCTGTGGTTTACGTTGCAAATTCCTTTTTTGTGTGACTTTTTTTTTTTTTGGTGCACTGTAATCATACCTCATGATGCAGTTCAGGGAGATAGAGGCACACATGCACCCAGTATTCATTGAGCCCTCCCTCAAGTCTATACATTCAGTGTGTTTGCAGTTTTTTTTTTTCCTGAATATCTTCAATCTGTAGTTATTTGAATCGGCAGATATGGAGCCTGTGAATGCAGAGGGCCAATTGTATAGGATTTTTTTTTATGTTTGTCTGAAAAAAATCCCAGTTGCACTATGCAAAAGAGAAGCAAGACATACAATACTTAGCACTTCCTTGGTTTTCCTGAGTGTGTGCCTGCCCCCCGCCCCACACGGAAAGGCTGGGTCCTGACTCCTGCAGGGAGCAGTACAGACGTCTGGAGGGGAGCAGAGAGTGGAGCATACCTGATCCACCAGATAGGGACGACTTCTTGTCATTGGTTTAGAAGCTACTGTTTACTGTGAATGTTTTACTCTATGAAATGCATACAGGAAAAATGTATATTACATCATCTTTGCCAAAGGAAAGACAGTGGTTTAATAGACTTTTTTAATATTGGGCTTTCTAGGGAGTGTCCTTGTGGTCCATCGTTGATCCGATTTGGAGGAAAAGCCAAAAATTATTCACCAAGGGCAAGAATTCGTTCCTGGATGGGGTAAGGTGTCAGTGTAAAAAATGTTATTTTACATTCCTCAAATCAAAGTCAATTTTCCCTTGGCACCCAAACCATAAAGTCTGAGAACTGTGGTCCCATCTTCTAAAACTCACTCCAGATTCTGCTGTGGATCTCTTCCTCTCCTTGAGGTTTGCACATTCGTGGGCAGATTATTGGTGTGTGGCGGCTAGCTTACCAGTTAACTGTCCAAGGATTGAACTGAGCTCTCCTCTGTACTCCATCCTCCAACCCCTTTCTGCAAGCCCTCAGCTGACTTCCTGGCCTGGGTATCTTTCCTGTGGACCTTCTTCCTTTGCGGACAGAGGAGCTGTCATCAGACCCGGAGCGCCATGTTCCCTTCGCCCCGCAGGCAGTGTTACTGTCTGAGCCTCACCTCCCCAATTAGATGTTTGAGGCTGAGAACAGGCACGTGCTGCTTCGCAGTCTTTCTCACTGCTCAAACCAGGACCAAATGCCCGGCCAGCATTTTAACACTCACTGGCATGCTTTCATTCCAGGTATGAGTTGCCTTTCGACAGGCACGATTGGATCATTGACCGTTGTGGGACTGAAGTTAGATATGTGATCGATTACTACGATGGCGGTGAAGTCAGCAAGGACTACCAGTTCACCATCCTGGACGTCCGCCCTGCCTTTGATTCCCTTTCAGCAGTATGGGACAGAATGAAGGTTGCATGGTGGCGCTGGACTTCATAATGACTGCCTTGTGTATGATAGAAACATATAAACTATTTTTTTCTTAGAGATACATTATTTTCCCCCAGACTGAATTGCACTCACGGTATAACAAGAACCTCAAGCGGGTAATCACAATTCATCCCCCACTTAGCAAAGGACACCGTGCTCCCTTAACCTCTCAGTTGTTTTTAGCCTTGTAGTTTTTAGTGGATCATTGTAAGTTTTCTTCCCGTTTTGTTTAAGTGGGAAGCAGTCCCTTACCCTTTTCCTTTAACTGCAGTATTGTCTGTGTATTTCATCTGGAAGAGTCTGAACCGCCTCTGAAAAAGAGCTTTTAAAAAATTGATGAAAACTTTTTTTACTTACTATTATCTCAGGAGAACTTGAGATACAAAACCTGAAAGTGAGGGTGATGATCAAATATTTTACCTAAAATCTTTCATTATAAATAAGCAATAGTTACGCTTTTTAAAAAGTGAAAGTAACTTATTTCTAAAGCCCCTACAATTTAGTAGTAACCTTAAAACAGGAAGGTACACATTGGAAATTTACTCAGCAAGACCAAGATTTGTTGTGGCTCTCCAAATGTTCATCTATGTGAGTTTCGCAGACCGGATCTTGTTAGAGAAATTTCAATTTAACCATGAAGCAATATACTTTGGAACATATATTTTAACTTAATTTTTTTTCCTTTTAATTCTTGTTCTGGTATGCAACTCTGCTCCCCAAAACAGGTCTCATTGTGTCATTTGACAAACAATTCTGGCATTGAATGCCATTCTTTCTGCTGAGAGCTTACCCCCGGTTTGCCTAATTCACATCCGAAAAGCCTGGCATAAGTGATAGTGCCAGGGATAGTTCCTCCCTAAAACATGATTATATTTGGCAGGGTATTAAAACTCACAAGATGATTATTTTTCTCAGATGTAGAATGTTCGCATCACTGTCTGATTTTTTTGTTTTAGGGAAGCTAGATTTGCTGTTGAAATTCTTTGTATTGGTAACCCAGAAACTGGTTGTTCTAATAGCAGCATGTTCCAAATGACTTGTTTTTTTAAGTGTTGATGCTATTAAACACTTTATCCTAAATACTGTAATTTCAAATTACTGTGGATTTCTCTGTTGTGTCAGTTTTGTGTGGCATTTCAGAACTCCAACCTTAACTTCTACCTATCAGAATACTTGTATATTTCTAAATAAAGCTCATAGTTAACAGATTGTGAAAACATTTTCAGAATAACTATAGTTAAATTTTTCTTCAGGCATGCAATCTCTACAAAAGTAATAGTCTCCCCTTTTTTGTTTTTGCAGTCTTGGAGATTAAACCCAGAGAATTCTACCTCCGAGCTTCACCTCTAGCCCTTTTTTTTTTCTATTCTGAAACAGAGTCTTGCTAGGTTGCTGAAATTCTCGCTCTCTTGTTGAGGCGGGCCTTGACCCTGTGATCTTCTGTCTGAGCCCCCAAGTACTGAGTTTACAGGCGTGTAACACCACACCCGGCTATAGTCTCTCCTCTTGATGCACACATTTTCTCATGTTATTCATATATATTTTAAACTAGAGAAAAATATACTGCTGGCTTCTTTTGGGGGTACTAAGTGCTATTGATTGATTGAGTATAAGAGAAGGCATTATGGGAAACAAAGCATTGTAACTGGAAACTGAAAATGAAGTCATATGCAAGGATTGAGCCCTGTTAGAGGGCTGCTGCAGGGTTTTGAAAGTAAACTGTCAAGCGAACTTGATGACAAGGTCAACAGTTTTATATACCCTTTCTCTACTTCCAGAAGACGAGCCTACTCAATTCTCATAGCTGGTATAAGTCTAGATCATAATGGATCGTGCCCAGGGATCCTGCTCTGACAGGAGTTTTCATGTATAACTTCCTTTTGTCTGTGGAAATAACACTATACAGAATCGACGAGCTGGGTATAGTGGTGCATGCCTATAACCCCAGTACTTGGGAGGCTGAAACAGGAGGATTGTAGGCTCAACCCTGTTTCCCCCAAAATAAAAGGTTGGGGTGTAGCATAGAAGTAGAATGCCTTTGGGTTCAATCCCTAGTACTCTTCCCACACATAAAAACATAATTGGATGGGCGGAGGCACCAAGTGCTGTGTGCATGTATGTCAATGTCAACATGATACACATTATATATTATATATATATGTATGTGTGTATATATATATATATAAATATAAACAGAACAGTGTGACATTTGATTTACTTAAAACACAAGTCCCACTTGACAAAATAAATAGTATAATTAAGTTTTTGTGCTTCCTAATCTAAAATGTAGCGATGTAAATGGAGAAGCCAAGTCTATAAATAGCCAAGAATGATTGGGAAAGGGTTTAAAGGAGAATCACTAAAAATATTGCCATGGAGTCCAAGAGTGATGGGAAAATCATGTAGGAACCCAGAAGAGTTCTTTGCTCACTGCTTTGCAGTTGTTTAAACTTGCTGCCTAATAAAGTCGAACTGGATTTGTAGATAATGCATCATGGGTGAGGTTCATGTGAGGACAACATACCACTGCTCACCCGTAGCGCCCAGAAAAGCACCTGACCTTGGCTCCATGTGGAAAGATTAGTGAATGATGTACAACATTTCAGTACCTTTGGTTAAAATAGAATGCAAATCGGGCATGGTGGCTCACGCTTGTAATCCCAGTATTTAGGCTGAGACAGGAGGATCTGGGTTTGCAGCCAGCCAGCCTCAGCTACTTAGTGAGGCCCTCTGCAACTCAGTGAGACCCTATTTCAAAATAAAGAATAAAAAATAGGGCTGGAGGTGTAGCTCAGAGGTAGAATGCCCCTGGGTTCAATCCTCAGTACTGCAAAAAAAAAAAAAAATCAAATGTGCAATCATTTTATGATTTCCTGTTTGAGCTGGATTTTTTAAAAAGTGGGATTCGGCCTTATGTGGGCACAGATGTCTGAGAGCATCGTTTGGGATCCTGTTTCCTTCCCCCCCCCCCCCTCGTGGTTTCACCAGGAAGATGCTTCTCAAACTTCTGCATCATTCAGAATGCTGTGAAAGGCTTGTCAAAACACAGATGGCTAGCCAGGCGTGGTGGTGCACACTTGTAATCCCAGTATTTGAGTAGGAGGCTGAGACAGGAGGATTGCAGGTTTGTGGCCAGCCTCAACAACTTAGTGAGGTCTTCCCAACTTAGTGAGACCCTGTTTCAAAATAAAAGAATAAAATAGGGCTGGGAGTGTAGCTCAGAGGTAGAATGCCCCTGGGTTCCATCCCAAGTACCACACACACAAACAAACAAAAATACAGATCGCTGGGCTCTAGCCAAGAGTCCCTGATCCTGTAGGCTTGGGCAGCTGGGAATTTGTCTCCCCTAGCGAGCTCCTGAGAGGTGCTGCCGCTGCACCAGGATTGGAGCCTTGATTTCCCCCAGCATTTTTTTTGAGACTTTTTGGCTTACTCCATCTTTGCAATTGTGTTTACAGTTGCCACATATTCCTGGTCAAAGTTCCAAGCAGGAGACGTGAGAGCAGACATTAAATGGAAATGCCACCCCGACAACTTCACTCATTCCCTCAGTGTTGCTTAATTTAACAAGAGGAAAATATTGGGCACGGTGGCCACTCCCTTGAACATCCATCCAAGGTGTCCTTGACAATTGACCTTGGCTCCTCTTAATTGCTTGCCCCAGGGCAGCTGTGACTAGGTGCAGCAGATGGAGTAGCTTAACAGAAATGTATCCTAGCACAATTCTGGGCACCAGAAGTCCAAGATGAAGGTGTCCACAGGGTCATGCTCCCTCTGAAGCTCTTGGGAAGGGTCTGGATTAGGGTTCCCCTATTTTCAAAGAAAGTCACATTCACAGACCCTGGACTTCACTTTTGGAGAGGATAGAGGATAACAATTCACCCTCCAAAAACCTTGTTTGCAGAATGGCTGGGAAAAATCCATCCCACTGTGGTTTTTATCCCCACTTTGCTCAGCTATGACATTGTGAGCCGGTGCTGCTTTGTTCCCTGGGATGTGCTTATGGCCACAGTGCCTTCTGGACCCCCACAGACAGGATAATCTGCTCATGCGCCCCTCAGATGGAAGTCTTTCCATGGGAAATGAGAGGGAAAGAAGACTGCAAAGGATCCAGAAGGGAAAAGAGCCAGATGGTTCATCTGCCCTTCCTTCCTTCCTTCCTTCCTTCCTTCCTTCCTTCCTTCCTTCCTTCCTTCCTTCCTTCCTTCCTTCCTTCCTTCCTTCCTTCCTTTCTTCCTCTCTCTCCTTCCTTCCTTCCCTCCCTCTTTCTTTCTTTCTCCCTCCCTCCCTTCCTTCCTTCCATTTGGGATTGAACTCAGAGGCATTCTACCTGTGAGCTATACCCCCAGCCCTATTTTATTTTTAATTTGAAAACAAGGTCTCTCTAAGTGGCTGAGATTGTGTCCTTAAACCTGAGATCCTCCTGTCTCAGCCTGCCAAGTACTGGAATTACAAACATGCACCACACATAGCTGTTTTCTTTTGAAACAGGGTCTTCTTGAGTTGCTGAAGGTCTCACTGAGTTACTGAAGCTGGCCTCAAATCCTGCCCTCCTGTTCTTAAAGTGATTCCATGTTAAAAAGGCTCTAAACACTGACTTGCCATGTTTCTTTTCTGTCTGAACAAGAGTATTTCTAACTCCTTCCCTGATTTTATTTATCCTCTAAGCAAATATGGTCATCTATGTGGAAACAAGAAACAACTTTGCCCCATCCTTGGGGACATCTGAGGGTTCTGTCTTCCGATGCACCCATTGGCCCAACACTGAAACCTAGCAAAGGGCTGCTGATCAAAGTACACAGAAGCCAATACATTGGCGCCACCGAGTGTTTGCAGAAGGAGCTTTACTGAAGGTCGGCCAACAAGGAGCCGGAAGCTCTCTCCAATCTGTCTTCCCTATCAGTTGGTAGAGAGAGAATCGAAGCACCTGGGATAAGGGAAAGAGGGCTGATTGGCTGTTATTGCGAGTCTTGGTGGAAGAGCCTGCACCTGGTTCACCAGCTCTGGTGGAACTGGTGAATCACTTGCAGCTGTTGATGGTGCCCTGGGGTCTTCGAGGCCCCCAGGTTGTGCTTGTCAGGGAGACTGTCAAGGTCATTTTAGACCAAGTACTAGGGTTCTGCACCTGTGTTCTGATAAACAAGCTGGAGAGTTGTCATTTTATGGCTTGGTTTATGCATTATATTTTGATTTGGAAGTTGGCAAGGATCTTAGTTGGTGCAGGCCGCTATAATAAAACACCCTAGGCCGGGACCCGGAACAACAGACATTTATTTCCCACTGTTTGGAGGCTAGAAGTCCAAGGTCATAGTGTGGTTGACTTGGTGTCTGTTAGGAGCCCTCTGCCTCGAAGTTGGCGCCTCTTGCTGTGTCCTCACTTGAGAAGGATCAGAGAAGCTCTCTGGGGGTCTCTTATAAGGGCATGCTGGCACACCCCTGCAAGCTCAGTACTTGGGAGGTTGAGACAAGACCATTGCAAATTTGAGACAAGCCTCAGAAACTTAATGGGACCCTATTTTAAAATAAAAAATAAGATAAGGCTGGAGGCGTAGCTTGGAGATCAAATGCCTGTGGGTTCAACCTCAGGTATCAAAACAATAAAAATAAATAAGCAGAAAGAGCTGGGAATGTAGCTAGGAGGTAGAATGCCCCTGAGTTCAATCACCAGTAACAAGAACAACAAAAAGGGACACGAATCCTACTCCTCCATCTTCGTGATCTAATCACCTTTTTTTTTTTTTTTTTTTTTTTTTTTTGCAGTACTGGGGATTGGACTCAGGGGCATTCTACCTCAGAGCTATACCCCCAGCCCTATTTTTTATTCTTTATTTTGAAACAGGGTTTCACTAAGTTGCGGAGGGCCTCACTAGGTAGCTGAGGCTGGCCAAGAACCCAGATCCTCCAGTCTCAGCCTCCCAATGCTGGGATTACAAGCGTGAGCCACCACACCTGGCTCTAATCGCCTCTTAATACCACCTTAATCACCTTTTATTTATTTATTTACTTATTTATTCATACTGGGGAATGAATCCAGAGGCATTCTACCTTTGAGCTACACCCCCTAGCCCGATTTTATTTCTTATTTGGAAACAGGATTTCCCTAGGTTGATGAGTCTCACTACTTGCTGAGGCCGTCCTCGAATCTGAGATCCTCCTGTCGTCGCCTCCCTCCCAAATGCAGGAATGGCAGGCGCTCGCCACCATGCGGGACTTAATCACCTTTTAATATCCTACTCTTAATACTATTACCTTGGGCGTTATGAATTTCGAGAAGACAAACGTTCAAACCATAGCAGTGAGAGAACCACACAGTAAAAGTTAATGCTAGGGAAACTGTGACTCTGCAGTGAAATGATTCACAACTATGATGGCAGGTGTGGTGGCACATGCCTGTAATTGCAATACTTGGGAGGCTGAGACAGGAGACTGAAAGTTCGAGGCCAGCCACAGAAACTTCGTGAGGTTCTGTGTCAAAATAATACTACTACTAAGCCGGGTGTGGTGGCGCACACTTGTAATCCCAGTACTTGGGAGGCTGAGACCGGAGGATTCGGGTTCACGGCCAGCCTCAGCTACTTAGTGAGGCTCTCCGGAACTTAGTGAGACCCTGTTTCAAAAATAAAGAATAAAAAATAGGGCTGAGGCTGTAGCTGGGAGGTAAAATGCTCCTGGTTTCAATCTCCAGTATTGCAAAAATAAGGAGGAGGAGGAGGAGGAGGAGGAGGAGGAGGAGGAGGAGAAGGAGAAGGAGAAGAAATAGGG